>NC_061160.1:54176636-54324136 GCF_022113875.1 Hydra vulgaris
CTGCAATAGTAACAGCTGTATTAATTGACTACGGAATAGTAAGTAATTATTACGGAATAGTAAGTATTATACGGAATAGTAAGTTTTATACGGAATAGTAAATATTAATTGACTACGGAATAGTAAGTAAGAGTAAAAAATCTCAGATAATCACAGAATATAAGGTATTTTGTGAAAAAGCACGAGTGGCTAAATCAATTGACACTAAGCATCGTCAAGAGGTTTTAGAAATAAAGGCAATTGGTGTTGATTGGAAGAAAGATAAAAATTCATTAGTTCATGTGATGAAATACAAAAGTAATGGGGACATTTTCTTTTATCGAACCACCAATGATGAACATCACCTCACTTTTACTTGTGAAAATGATCCTTATTCTGGAAATTATCTAAGACATTTGATAATAGAAAATGGTAAAGGTAGTACTATGGCTTTCGCAACATTAAATGTGCTTTCTGAATATGATAGTATTCAAAGCTTAGAAGCGATTGTTCTTGACAATACAAGTTCTAACACTGGCGTAAATAATGGTTTAGATGTCAAATGAGAAAAGCTTTTGAATTGTAGCATTCATTTAGTTGGATGTTTGCTTCACCAGGGTGAGCTACCTCTTTGTCATGTTATATCTGAAACAGATGGACAAACTAATGATCCTAAAAAATATAAAGGCCCTATTGGTATACAAACGTCTAATATATTCATGCATGAACAACCTTTAGTTAAGTTTATTCCTATAGATTCCGAGATAGATTATGTAAATCACAACATTGTTTGCAATCTGAGTACAGACCAGCGTAAAGTTTACGAGTATTGTATTGGAATAGCTAAAGGTTCCATTTCTGTCAAGTATGCTAATAAGAAACCTGGTCCTATCTGTCATGCACGCTGGCTAACCCTTGCTTTAAGAATTATGATGGTTTATGCAAGAACTGAAATACCTACACATGATCTAAACTGTATCACAAAGTACATAGTTCAAGTCTACTGTCCAATGTGGTTTGCTTTAAAAAGTTTAGCACATTACAAAGATGAACCAAAGCTCCTCCATAAAAAAAATACAGTTAGTCAAAAAATAGGATGACAGAATTGAAAAGATTGTATTGAAAAATCTTCAGGGTAACTCCTATTGCTGCTGTCAAGAAAATTTTTTTACGCTATGCTACTAGACAATGAAAAAGTTGTAAGAGATCGTGCTCTCAATCAAATCTTGGAGATTAGGTTATCTAGGGAAACAAATCCAGATTTTAAACCTAAAATCAAAGCTAAGACAATTATGACCTTGAACTTTAATGTTGATGACCTTGAACTTCAATGCTGATGACCGTCTTAATTGAAGTTTCTTCAATACAAATTGAACCTCCCACTTCAATTTTTGTTTGTTCAAACGAATCAAAACAAGCTATTCAAACAGGCAATAAACTTTCTCTAACTGATTTGGCAAACAATTCTCAGTCGGTGGAATAAGCTGTAAAACTTACATCTGAAGCTTCTAAAAAGATTTATGGACGGGTAAAGAGACATAACTTCATTCGGGCTAAAAACCAAAGTAGAGCCGAAAGCAAGAAAAATGTGAAAAAGTCAGAATATTGTATACTTTTCTCAGAGTAATTTTACAATCTTGTATAATGCAAATATAATATATATTGAATACAATACAAAACTATAATATATCAATATTATTGATATTGAAAATTTTTTCTATGACTCTGACATATATAAAATAGAGTTCAATGTACTCTTTGGTGGAAAGACATTCAAAAATGTTATTACAACATCAAACTTGGTGTAACTTTCATTGTGAGGTCTATAAAATAGTTGAAGTTCCAGTATATGCTAAAAAGACCCTGGCCCAAGCTATTTTTAAACACCAACAATTTTAAAGAACTTTTTGTTAACAATCGAGTTAAAACTACTATACTCTTTGAATGTCATTTTCTTGTTATACCTTAAAATATGGTTAGAATTCAATAAATACGGCTGTATAAACTTTTTTTTTAATATATATATTTTTTCTTTAGTAAATAATTATTTCGATATTTCGCTGATCTATTGTGATCAGCGTCATCAGGTATAATAAATAAAATATTTATTATACCTGATGACGCTGATCACAATAGATCAACGAAAATATAATACAGAAAAAAGATTTCAAACAACTGACGTCAGCAGATTTTATTAAAAAATGGCCCCAGGTTTTGGTTGTTACGTTATCACCGTCATCCCAATTGAGAACCACGTCACCATTTCTCAACTTCTGTTGAACCCTAGCCTAGCTTATTTCGAGTGACTCTTTGATTTTCCGAGTTCGATATTCTGGGGCTACAGATAATGTTTTGGGGTATAACCAATCAAACTTACCATGGCATGTTTTAGAATGTTCAGTTGTGCCTGAACTGGACTATTTTCCTTTTAAGCTGTTATTTTGGTGTTCAATACATCTCGATATCACCTTCTTTTTAGTTTCGCCAATATATATCGAACCGCATCAGCATTTTAGCTGGTATACGCCAGGGTCTGTGTTTAGTGGTAGTTTAGTTTTATTGCTGCAAAAAATATTTTTTAAATTGGGAGTTAATGTGAAAATAACCTTTATGTTTTGCTCTCGAAATTCTTCAGGAAGTTGTGGACCAACAGTTGGTATCCAAGGTAGTTTTATAAAGGGTTGGATATCTTATGGTTGAAATGTGGTGTTTTTTGAACCGTTTTTTAAATAGTCTATAGTAATATTATTTAGAATGTTCGATATTGTGGCCATTTTCAACAAAGATGTCTATTAGAAAGTCAATTTCTTTTTGAAGGTGTTTTTGAGAGTATATTCTTTCAGCACGACATAAAAATCCTTTGAAAACGCCAATAATGATGTTAGGATTAATGTTCGAGTTAGGTTAAATTTGAACATTTGTAATAGTTTCTTTTCTATGTATTTGAAATTCAAAAGTTCCAGAGCCTGTGTTTGTAATAATTATATCTAGGAAGTTGAATTTTTTGAAGTCATTTTCAAGTTCCACTGTGTATTTTATGGCAGGACGTTGTTCATTAAGGATGTTCAGGAACATTTGTTGTTGTTTCATTGAAGCAAAGCGAGCATGACAATCATCTACATATCTCTTGTAAGTTTTTGATTCGGATGTATGGATAATTGCTATGTTAAGGGCTTTTCTTTCTTTATTTTGTAAAAACGAATTTTGTAAAATTGAATGATCCACTGTGTCAAACACTTTATGTAAATCAACAAATACACCACATGCAAAATATTTATCATCAAGTGCTTTTCTAATAAGTTCAGCCATTTCAATGAGAGCATGAGTTGTGGAGTGACTGGCATGAAATCCATACTGATGGGTGTAAAAGCATTTAATATTTTCAAGAAAAGCATATAGCTTTATTATGCATTGATTTTTCAAAGAATTTACCTATATTGAAAGGAGAGAGATGGGTTGGTAATTGGTGAAATCTAGAAGAGAGCCTTTTTTAAATATTGGAATAATTTTGGCAAATTTAAAAATATCTGGGAAAATACCACTTTTAAATGAGTTATTTATAACAGTACAGAGAGGCTTTGAAATAATGTGTAAGACTAGTTTGAGAAAAAATTCGCACTTATGCCAGTTTTTGCAACTGCTTCACATTTATTTTTGCCAGTTCGCACTTATGCCAATGTTTGCTAATTTTTTTAGCGCGCTTATGCTAGTTTGCATTTATGCCAGTTCTTGCAACTAAGTCGCACTTATGAAATTTACACTTATTCAGTCGTCTCTCATTAGAGATGTAACCTTTGTTCAGACGATTTTGTGACGATCGCAAAAAAGCAAATAAATAATTTTATTCTACGCCGCTTAACTGAAGGACTATCAATTATATTTGCAAAAACTAAAGTATTTTGAAAATATTTAAGTATAATTAATGTTTATCAACTATACTCAAATGTTTTCAAAAATTAAACTTACACATTTATAAATTAGATGTTAAATCAAAACTAAGTATTAATTTTGAGAGTGCCAATTAATGAAAAAAAAAGAACTATTGCTATAAATTGTAGCTATTAATTATTTACCTTTAAAAAGCATGAGTTTATATTATTCCATATATTAGCCCGATTGTTTGTTTTAATCCATGATCCGTAGATCATGATCATTCGATCTGTCATTAATTTCTAACGGTTCCCGACGGGCATTTGTTTTTAAAAGTTACAATCTAAATGTATTTTAAATGTCTTTTAAACGTCTTTTAAACATTAATGTTTAAAAGACGTTTAAAAGACGTTTAAAACACATTTAGAACGTAACTTTTAAAAACAAATGCCCGTCGGGTTGTGGATACACCGAATTCGTAGTTTTACTCGGACTTAAATAAAATTCGGACTTACATGAAACAATCTATGTTTTGAATGGTCGTATAGTAAAATTTGCACTAAAAGTTTTATAAATTTTCATATTCTTATTAAATTCTGGAATTTCATAAATCAGTAATTTATTTCGAAATCAATGACTGTTCTCTAAATATTATCTTGAGATTCTTGATGAAAATTTTAATATAAATGCAGTAAGTATTTAATAAATTTTTATATTTAAGTTTATTTATCAAAATTTTATATAAATTTTATATATATATATATATATATATATATATATTTATATATATATATATATATATATATATATATATATATATATATATATATATATATATATATATATAAATATATATATATATATATATATAAATATATATATATATATATATATATATATATATATAAATATAAATATATATATATATATATATATATATATATATATATATATATATATATATATATATATATATATATATATATATATATATATATATATACATATAACAGGCAAAAACAACTTAAATTTTACAGGTATAAAGGATAAGGTCAAAACTACATGAAAAAAAATTCTTAAGACAAATAAAAAAGCAGAAGCTTTACTTATTATTTTTATCTTGGATAAATTTTTTGACTTTGTTGATGAAGAGAGCTCCACTTCTTTTTTTTTTGATACACTGTCAGAGTGAAGATAACTCCATGATTTAATTGATATCATATTCTTAAGATAATCTGTTGATTTTATTACAAAAAGGGACTTTTTAAGGCATTTATATATTTAGTTTTATGATTTATAAATGTAAAACACAAAATTTTTGAGGAGTAACTTAAGTTATTAACTTCAATAGGTACGTGAGTAAAAATTTCAAATTGTTTAAATATTCTACTGTTATATATCATTATAAAGAGGACCAATACAGTGTTTTAGAGGTGAAAAATTATCAAAAACAAACAATTGGTTCAAAAGTTATGACAGTTTAAGTACCGATTTTTTGATATATGGAATTGTTGAAGAAACTGTGGTCATAATTATGTTTTTCTTCAGTTAAATTGTCATAACTTTATTAATTCTTATCGAAATACAAATACCTTGGTCAAAAGATAGGTGTAAGAGTGGGCTACAAATTTTTGTAGGCATATGTTAACGTTGGAGGTAGGTGTGGTGGTGATGGTTTGATACACCCTAGTATCAAAAAAGACTTGTTTTCATAAATATTTTTATTTTTACTAAAATGAATTCAATTAGTATACAATATAAAATTATGTTCTACAAGAATTTACGTGGTGGTACTATTATGAATTTAAGTCGTGTTTACATCGATGTATGGGAGGGACGAATAACTCTCCCTTCCCCCCCCCCCCCCCCTCCAACCTAAAAAAAAAAAATTCAAAAAAATTAAAATGACACAACTATGTTTTCTAAAGTCCCAAAACAAAGTTTTTTTCTGTAAAAGGGTTCTATAAATTAAAAGTTTTTTTCTGTAAAAAGCTTCTATAAATTAATACTGGACAACCACCAAACATTGAAGGTAAGTGTAAAACTCATGTTAAATGTGTTGACCAAGTTTTAACACACCCTAATATTGCAAAAAAATTTTAATTATGAAATATTTGATTGGTTATTTAAAGAACAACAACAAAGAAGTAAAAAATATATCTTACCCAGTGAAAGTTACATTTTTTAAAAAAAAAAGCATTTTTGATTAATTGGAGAATTTTTGGTTAAAATATTCTCATTCAGAGTGACTTCTATTATCAGTCAATAGTGGTAAAAAGGTAATCAAAACAAGGTATTTACCAACCTTAGTTAGGCTGTTTCAAACTAAAAAATAAATAAAATGTTATTAACACTAAATAATGTTTGATTATTTTAATGATGCTTTATTTCATAAAGTTTTTTCTTAGCTTTTAGTGAATGATTACAATGATAAATTATACTTATGAAATTATATTATAATCATTTTTAACAATAGACACTGCGTGAAGGTAAGCCAGAGCTGTCTATCAAAAATACATAGCAAGTTTCAAAACTTGCAGTACTTTTGTTTAGCAAGTCACATCACTTGCAGTACTATTTTTAGCAAGTCACAGCACATGCAGTACTTTTTTTTAGCAAGTCACAACACTTAAAGTACTTTTGTTTAGCAAATCACAACACTTGCAGTACTCTTTTTTAGCAAGTCACAACACTAGCAGTACTTATTTTTTAAAACAAGTCACAGTACTTGCAGTTTTTTAATCTATAAATTTCAAATTTATATATTTGCAGTGTTTTAACAAAATAATATCTAGTCAACTCTCTGGAAACAATATCTGCAACAAGCTGAAACTTTTTCATGCAATGTTCTACAGCTTTGATATCCATTTAATTAACCAACCTTTAATAATTTTTAAATTTTTCAAATAGCACTTTGGCTGTTTCAAACTAAAAAACAAATAAAATGTTATTAAAAAGAAATAATAATGGTTTGTTTATTTTTTATCTCATATAGTTTTGTCTTGGCTTTTAGTGAATGATTACAATAATAAATTTCTTTTGGCTAGTCACAACACTGGTAGTATTTTTCAGCAATTCATTTGTAGTACTTTTTTAGCTTAAATTTCAAACTTGTACTTTCACAGTGTTTTATTAATATAATATAAAATTAATAAAATTGTAACTCTTCTGAAATAACATCTGCAACAAGCTGGATCTTTTTCATGCAATGGTCAACACCTTCCATGTACGTTTCATCATCTTTCCAGTAAGAAATAGTGTAAACTAAGTCATTTTTTTAACTAAATACTTTTTCTACTCTGCCATTATACAAAACAGGCTTGGATGTTTAGGATCATATCATTCATGATATAGTTTTTCGCCTACAATTCTTCAATACATGATATCTTCAAAATTATAAAGTTGGTCATAGACAAATTTTTGTATGAACCTATAATTTCATCATAACTCAATTTGGATAGCTAACGCTCTAACTTTTTTTGCTCTAACTTTTTTCTGTTTCATCGATTTTTTGGCACTTGGATGCCTGTCTTTGGGAAATATTGGCTCTAATTTTAGCCTGATGCAATCGATTGCTAACTCTATTTATACACGTTACATGAACTTGCATTTAATTACTTTATCTCTCAAATTAATAATATAGAAACCTTACCAGCTGCAACAGATGACAAGGATATTAAAGATTAAATAATACAATGACACAAAAGATTAAATGGTACATGTAAATATTACATATTAAATATACATATATAGCGCATATTAAATATACAATAACATAGTACATATTAAATAGTATAATACTGCATAATCCACAAAATCAGACTATATTTCTCAATACATACACATAAAAATACACATTAATCTTTTACCAATTAATGAAGTAAGTGTTGCTAAAGAGTTAAAAAGAAATAAGTAATAACAATAGTAATATAATGTTTACTAAATCAAACTTAATTTCAAGTTACAAATTTTGCTACAACATCTTTAGTTAGTGTGTATCAATAAATTAAACACCTTTAGCTTGTGTATCAATTAAGTAATAATCTTTAGTTAGCATGTATCATTAAACTATACTATTAAAATTATTAAAATTTACTAAAATTACAAATCTGTTGTCTAAATTCACCTAAAAGCCAACTTTAAATTACTTACTTTATTATAAGATTAATTTATAACACTAACATTACAAAAAAAAAAAGTTTAAATGACTAAATAACTAAAATATTTCAAACTTTACTTACTTATAATTTGTTCTAAATTGCCTGTAGAAAAAAAATAACAATGATTCAATAAAAAGCATGAAACAATCAGGAATATATAAATAAACAACTTTAAAAAAAATTTGTGGATGCTCAAAAATCTGCACAAAAAACATAGCATAATAAAGATATATAATTGAATATTGAGAGTAAAAGACTAAATACTAAAATAATAAATCGCAAAAAAAAACTGACTTAACCTCTCAAAAGTATCATCTTAAAAACAAATGAAAAACTTTTTTTAACAAAATAATAAAAACATTTGTTTAGACGAAATCTATTGATCTTAAGTTAAAAAAAACTAATGAATATTGAATGTGTAAAATAACTAACTGATATATATCAGTATATATATATATATATATATATATATATATATATATATATATATATATATATATATATATATATATATATATATATATATATGTATATATATATATATATTATACATAAAAGTTGAATAAGGTTGCTAACATATATTAGTTATATATGACCATATTATATCTGTATCAACTGTAATAAATAATATAAATATTATTTATTACAGTTGAAATATTAACAGTTAATCATTAAAAAAAAAGTCTAGTTTTTACCTAGACTTTTTTAGAAAAAGATGCATGATACAACAAGTAGTAGCATATTGCAATTGTTATTGAAGAGACTTACAATGTATGATAAAATATGTTATAATATTACAAATATGTCAGTTACATTTTTAAAAAATTCAACTTTAAAGTAGGAAACATTACAACTTTACATTGAAGGCAAATAATTTATAAATAATTTAATAAATAGGAAACAATATTAAAAACTTTTATCAATATCTCTACTTTCCATTTTATTTAATCTAAAAAAAAAACTGAAAATTTTATTTAATCAAAATCAAATATAAACAATGTTTATTTAACCCCTCTGTCTCCCGCGACCACTTCAGCAAAGTGAAAATTAGGTACCAAAAGTGCGACAAAAAATAGACACCCTGCTACAACTTTTTTTTCAATGAAATTTTCCAGGTGCATAGATAAATGAAAAACTTAAAAAAAAGAATAGTATAGAAAAAAAATGAGCATATCTTCGACATTAATTTCATGCCCAAAGTACAACAAAGTTTTAGACATCAAAAAACTCAATAAAAAAGCCATCTAGTAAAATAATAAACCTCACAGTAATAAAGTTTAACTATTCTAGTTTCTAAAAATAATCTATACTGATATTAAATTCTAAAAAGTTTTTTAACTAAACACGTCTTCCCTACGCTAGCTAAAAAAAAAATCTAAAAAGCGTGGCACAGTTTTTTAGCACAATATTTGGTTCCGTAAAACGGATATTTCCACGTACTTATTATTTTTATCTTGGATAAATTCTTTGACTTTGTTGATGAAGAGAGCTCCACTTCTTGATACATTGTCAGAGGGAAGATAACTCCATGATTTAATTGATATCATATTCTTAAGATAATCTGTTGATTTTATTACAAAAAGAGACTTTTTAAGGCATTTATATATTTAGTTTTATGATTTATAAATGTAAAACACAAAATTTTTGAGGAGTAACTTAAGTTATTAACTTCAACCTTTTATGCGTATGAAAATCAAAATATTATTTTCTGTACACTCAGCTATGTTATTAAATACATTTTCAAACTTGGCATATTCAGCACTAAATTTGTTTTTTGCATGAATTTTAGTTTTCACTTTTAAGTCAGTTCACATAACTTTAAATGCGTTACCAAATCAAGTTCTAGTTTTATTTTGTATATAATAAACCTTATCAGTTTTGTTAAATTCTCTTTGTGAACTTTCAATATTTGTTAAATATATCTTTAACTTCAATAATGCAGCGCTCGAAATAACGACCACTCAACGATAAATGATCAGCTATTTTTTGGGAAATTTCGAAAAATTCAAGGAAAAATAACTTGTTTTTGTGAAAAAATTACATTTGATCAGCAAGCTTTGAAAAACTATTTCGAGCGCTGATAATGTATTTAGTTTCCACTTACCCCCTCCCCACCTTTTTTTTTTTTAAACATTGTATGTAATATTTTGCAATGTTGTCTGACTTTAATAATCCTTGTATTGGTTCATATTAGATTCAACCCTCTTAAAGATTGAGATCAGCAAATTATTGCCAACCTCCTTTTTCCTAATTTTGAGGGTTGTAGATTTAAATAAAGTTCTTTTGCTTTGAAAATGTTCTAAGAATGATCATATTACATATTAAACAACATAAGTATATATTTTTTGATTATTTTTGCAGAAAAGTAATATTAAATTTTTCAAAATCAGCTAAGTTTGTTATTTCTGCATATTTATTTAAAAATCAAAGCAAGTTTTGAATTATTATTAAATGTTGAAAAATTAAACATTTATTTGGTGTTATTATTCTTTTTACAGAACAAAATTATCTGTAATATTTCAAAAGTTATAAAAGTTTTAGTAACACCCCTTAAGCTAATAATTTAAAAAAATAACAAGAAGCCGTATGTCCACCTTGAAACAGCCGTGTATAATAACTATCGAACCTTATTGGTAAGTTATTATGTAAACTGTCCCATACAAATGTGCAATTTAATAAGAATATTAGATCTTTTAGCTTCATAATTTTTAAGAGATAGAAGAGGATTTTAGAGTCAAATCTATTAGATTAGAAGTAAACTACTTTAAGTGATTTTTTTTTTGAAAGTTTTTTATGATCTTTGTATACTTTGAATGATTTTGCCCCCATATCTGAAAACCATAAAGCATATGCGAATTAAATATAGCATACCATATATTTATGAGTATTTCGTAGCTAACAAAATGCCTGATATTTTTCAACATTCCGTACGGATGAGAAGGGAAGCATTTTTATCTAATATTTTTCCTAAATAATTTATTTGACTAACAAGATTTAACTTTCAGCCACTGATTCTGAAATCTAATTTTTTTGAATTTGTGCAGAGTATGGTTTAAATAGAGTATTAAAATAGTATTTGGAGTTATGTTTTTTTTTTTTTTGAGGTATGAGTTAGGTTGCTTATTTTGTTTTTGTAATGTTTGAATTGGTTGAAGAGTTCCAGTTAGAAGAGTTCCTGTTTACATTTGATGTACTTTTTTTGAAGTTTATTCTTTATATTTATGGATTTAATAATGCCAGCAGTTATCCATGGTTTGGATGAGGCTTTTTTTCTTTAATGGTTGCCAATACAAAAGGTGCATGATGGTCAAGTTAATGAGTTGTTAATGAGTTTTAAAAGTTTTGCCTTGTTAATGAGTTCTAAAAAAAAAAATGCACTTTTATTAAATTTTTTAAAGGAGCGACGTTATGTTTTATTTTGAATAGATTTATTGGTTTTACATGGCAAGGCAATAAATTTGATAAGATGATCAGCAAGAGATTCTGTTAGATTGCCTGATTTAAGATTTTGAGGGTAGAAGTTTACAAAAATATTATCAATAAGTGTTTTGGGTTGTATAGTGATTCTTGTTGGTATAGTGATAAGTGAATAGAGAAAGATATCAGTTATTGGTATCTTGTTTTTTTGGCAGACATGTTTCAGTTATAGCAATAATAATTGGTTTGCTTTTCATGAGAGAAATTTATGATCATCATGATGAGAGATATTTATGGTCATCAATGAAGTATAATGTAGTAAATTTTAGAATCTTTAATAATATTGTTCAATGCTGTTGTATCATAATATTTACAAGTCATATTATTACTTTTGAGACCATTAAGGTTTTTCAAGAGGTTTTTGAGTTTTGATGGTGCAATGTATACAGATTCACATGATGATTCTTTAGCTCTATTTAAAGATAGATTAAATTTATTATCTGTTAGTGATGAGAATGGTATAGTGTCATTGAGACACTTGCAACAGTTCTAAAAGCTTGTTTCATTCATCAAAGAGATGTAGTACTTTGTATCAAGTTTGTTGTACTTTATGTGAATCCATTTATTACACAAGTCACATTGTATGGCTTTATGGTTATCAGATATGGATTTGCAACAGATGCCACATAAAAACTTTAAAGCCATTTCACAACATATAGTTATAAGTATAATAGTGGGTTTGATGAAAGTATTACTAATAGAAGAAATAAGGAACGATTATACCCTATATACTTTATATATATGTATATATATTAATATGTACTAATATATATATATATATATATATATATATATATATATATATATATATATATATATATATATATATATATATATATACATATATATATATATACATATATATATATATATATATATATATATATATATATATATATATATATATATATATATATATATATATATATATATATATATATATATATATATATATATATATATATATATATAAAATCATGCTTTTTTATGTTTTGCTTTATTACAGTATAGCATTGTCATTTATAAACTCAACATGGCTAATATGTAAAATGTAAAATATTGTTATAATAAAAAGGCATAAAATAGTTTTATTTTTTATTCTCAAAATATGGCGATGTGTATAGAAATTCATATCAAGAAAAATAAATAATAAGTATTAATGAAATTATTTATCATAAAAATTGAGAGTTTCATATCAGTAGGTATGTGACATGATATTTTAAAATTAATTAAATATTAGAATGTTATATATCATTGAAAGAGCTTCAATTTAATATTTGAAAAAATTATTAAAATCGAACAATTCCACAAAATATTATGGCGTTTTAGGTAGCAATTTTTTGATATATGGATTTGTTGAAGAAACTGTTGTCAAAATTTTACTAACTAAAGCTAGTATAACTAATCAATTTTTATCAAAATGCTTATAACTTGGTATCAAAAGATAGGTGCAAGAATAACTTACAAACTTAAATTGGTCTTTAACCACTTGCTTTATTTGGGGGTCCCTACTGCTAATAAATGGGAATTTTATGAATTTTATGCATTTGGGTGGCGGTGAAAGTTTAATGCACCCTATTAATAAAACAATTCAATTTATAATTTGGTTAAATAATTTGGTTTTTATTAAAATTAAAATTATATTTTTATTACACATACATCAACTCGAGGAAAGAGGTGTGCTTCTCCTCCTCTGACCTAAAAAACATAATAAAGTTAGATTTGAACAAAAGAATAAAAATGCAATAATTTTATGATAGGTTTTGATATATTTATAATTGATTTTAATACACACATTTTACTACATTACATGACCAGACTTTTTTTTTTAATACAAACATGTTTTTGAATAATATTTTACTTGAATTGTTTTGGCTTTTAGTTAATGATTAAATAATAAGTTCTAATAATAAAACTAAATAGTTTAAATAGTCACTAAGTAGTCATTATTAACAATAGACATGACATGAACATAATCTAGAAGACTAATGAGACAACCTGTTTATTAATTTCTTTTTTGTAAAACTCAGCTTTCCTGTTGACTATGCCTAGTTTTACAATTTCTTTTTTTTTAAATCTTTTAAACATTTTTTGCCATTAAAAACTACACTTAGAACTTGATTTAAGCAAGTTCAAAAAAGATTTGAGCAAAAAAAAGTATATATCCGTTCATTCATCATTCTTGTTACTCAGAAATATAAAACAAAATAAACCACATAAAATTTAAAATATTGTGAATTATTTTTGTTTTTAATTATTTTATTTGCATGTTTTATTAAAAATTTTAAACTTGAAAAATTTTAAAATGATCACACTAAATATGGTGTTAACTTGAAAAAAATGGAAGTTAACTTAAAAACTTTCATTTAAAAACTAATAAGTATAAAATGTAGTTTATGAATCTGTATAAAAAGTAAATAAGATAAAATGGCACCAGTTGCTTTTTTAAAGCTTACCAATAAATAAATATATCCGAAAAACAATAATTCAAGTAATCAGTGCAGGTTTGTTTTGACTTACAAAACAAACCTGGAGCACATATTTTTCAAGTTTAGAAAGTAATTTAAAGAAAAAATAGACATGAATAAAAATTAATACATTAGTCTTAATAAAATTACATTGTAATTTTATTAAGACTAATGTATAAATTACATGAATAAAAATTAATACTTAGTCTAACATTTTGTAAACATTAAAAAGATATAATAAAAAAAATCAATTCATTTAAACAGTTACATTGCTTTAAAAAAGGTTAAAAAAAAATTTTTCCTTTAAATTTTGTAGCCTAACAATTTAACTTTAATGTTCTCTAATCACTGACATCCTTACAAATGTTTTGATGATTGTTATATTATTTTTATATCAATAATAAAATGTAATAAATATTACTATGTAACATAGTAAATTTTTTAACATTGTTAAAAAATTTAAAATAAAGATATAAAATAATATTTATATATTAACATTTTAAACAAATATATACATGAAAAAAATAATTGCACATTCAATAAATATTATTTACAACATGTTAGCCCTAAAAAGGTTGTTAATACATATTTGAATAGAATAAAGATATAGAAAGAGTTATTAAAAAAAATAGAAATAAATAAAATAGTAAACAATACACACAAATACACAAACAATACACAAATAAAATAATAAACAATAAAAAACACTTTTAGAACTTTTTACATAGTTTGGAGTTAACATTTTTATAAGAATCTATATTATACTTTTTTTTTATAAGTTTAAATTTAGAGATAAGCTTAAGTATATAAGCATACTTAAGTTTATTAATTATAAGCAAAAGGTTTTAAGAGGCTCATAAATATGCTTAAACTTTAGCATATTTCTTATTAGATATGCAGCATAAAAATACTTAATTATATCACCTGGCATAACTAAATATGAACCAGTAATGAAAAAACAAAGAATAATGAAATAAACAAATTCCTATTTGCTATAAATAAAGTCTTAGGTAATTCTTCAGTTAAGCGACGTAAAATAAAATTATTTGTTTACTTTTTTTGTGCTTGTCACAATTATGTCTGAAACGACTCTTTAAATCATATTATTATGTCTGAAACTAATATTTAAATCATATTATTAATATGATTTAAATATTATTTTTTTATAACTGTTTAAAGTGATTAAAAATTGTGAAATTTGTGTTTTTAGTTTTAATTTTATAATTATTATGTTGAGTAATAACAATTAATAAAAGTATAAAGTAAAAGCATTAAATATATCCTTCTTGCACATTACATTACACAAGGCAACTTAACTCATTATATTATAACTACTTTAAATTATAACTTAAGCTGAAAACTGCATAACAATAACTTAAGCTATTTTAAACCCCACCAAACAAGATTATTATATGAATATATGAATTATTATGTTAAAAAAATAGAAATTACAAACTAGTGTTCTAAAAAAAAAATTACAAAATTTTTGTAATTAGTTTTTTTTTTTTGCCCTAATTCAAGCCCTGTATATAGAGCACATTTAAGGTTTTGGAACTCACTCTTTAAATAATGAGTATAATTGGGACCACCCTTATGTATGTATGTATTTTTTTATTTTTTATGCCTATCTAGTATGTGTGATGTTTATATACGCAAATGTTAATATTAATAATTTAATTCTATTATTGATATTAATAATTTAATTCTATTATTTATATTTTTTGTATAATAGTTTTGATTAAGTTTATTACAAATTTTAATTAAAATATTTATTAAAAATTTTTTAGGAGGAAATTTTAAAATGGGAGAAGATTCATCGTTTGATCCTGAATACTTGTTTGCAAGCTTTGGAGCAGCACCAAAAAATGGAACAGAAAAGTCTAAAAATTTAGCAAACATTTCTCCAATAAACCATTCAAATATAGATATAGAGCAAAATAATTATATAAAAGAACTCGAAGAACAAAATGCAAAATTAAAGTCAGTTATCAAAAGATTAGTTGGACCTCAATTGTTTAAACCTCATGAAAGTTCTAAAGATGGAAATTCAACAATTAATTTACTTGAAAAGTTAGAGGATGAAATTCAATCGAATCCATTTGCTATAGTAATATATTTAAACAATGACATATCGAATGTTCACAGAAAAGAAATTGATGATGTTATGCGCTGCCTAAGTGATAAGAAAGCAACACAAGATGTGCTAATGGCACATAAACTAAAAGCGCAGCATTCAGCTGTACCGTTGAAAGCATTTACTGCAAACTTCAAAGGGAAACGTATAAATCTTGGTGCAACAAAAGAAGTGGAAGAGCAGTATGTTATATGTGCATGTCAATATTATAAAGGTTTTATAATAGATAGAATGGGTGCACCACTTTTAGAAAGTAACCCTGGTGTTACTGAAATTTGGGATATACCTGTTTATCAACAAGTGTTTTTAAAAGCACTACCTATTGTTGAAGAACCTTTAAATGTTAGAGTAAAACAATTAAAACAGTGTTTTAACTGTGGAGGGGAACATCATCTTACAGCTTGTAGAGAACCAAAGGACAAGGATAGAATCAGCAAAAATCGGCTTGAATTTGCTAAATTCAATCCTGTAGCATCAAACCAAAAATTTGGAGGAGATGAGCCTGAAGAAAGGTTTAGACACTTTAAACCTGGCACTATTAGTGAAGCGTTACAAGAAGCATTAGGAATATCTTTAAAAACTCATTTACCACCTTATATTTACAAAATGAGACAGCTAGGTTATCCTCCTTCATGGTTAAAACCAATGGAAGAAAGTCTCAAAATTTACGGAATTGAAGGTTTTGCTATTGAAGAGCCAGGTGCTGAAGAAGGAGAAATAGCTACTGCAAAAATTCCTGAAATTATCATGTATCCTGGATTTAATGCACCTGTTCCTGAAGGTATATTTATATATATATATATATATATATATATATATATATATATATATATATATATATATATATATATATATATATATATATATATATATATTTTATATATATATATATATATATATATATATATATATATATATATATATATATATATATATGTATATGTATATATATATATATATATATATATATATATATATATATATATATATATATATATATAACATTATAAAAGTGAAATAAACAAAAAGTTTATCTTACCTCTATAAGTTTATCATTTTTTTAAACTTTTTATATATATATACATATATATAATAATTAGTATATATACAGTTAATTTCTCATAACTTCTGATGAATCTCCAAGGTACCAAGAAAAATGGTTTGACTTAATGAATGTTCGACTAAAGTGAACTCCTGTTAAATCAAACTTTGACTGATATGAGATATTAATTAAAGTTAAGGCGATTTTTCTTTATTCAATACTAAAGTATAAACATTAAGTTTACACCATTATACTTATGTTTCAATAAAAGAAATTATGGATTGTATTTATGCAGTACAGTCAACAAATTTTAAAGACAAATGAACTTTGTTTAGCCGAACCATTTTTTGTCCCATTTCAGTAATTTTCTTTGGATGACTCAAACCTTTTGTATAAGAATCAAAGATATTAATATATAATGAAATTTTTTTAGACATAATGTTATAACCAAATAATAAGGAAGTCAATTTAATTATATATATATATATATATATATATATATATATATATATATATATATATATATATATATATATATATATATATATATATATATATATTTGGAATTTTAGGGGTGGGGGACGCAAGTTTTATATATATATTATACGTTTTATATAGTATGTATATATATATTTGGAATTTAAGGGGTGGGGGACACAAGTTTTATAGTATATATATATATATATATATATATATATATATATATATATATATATATATATATATATATATATATATATATATATATATATATATATATATATATATATTGAAAATGCGTTTAAAATAGTTTTATTGTAAACTCTATTTTTTTTTTTTTTTGCTTAACTTATTTTAGAATACTTTCATTTTAATGTTAGTAAAAATTCTTTCATAAATAATTTTTTTTTTTTAATTTTTGTTTCAAGTTCACGCCTCCTTTCTTACCAATATCCCCAGAGCTCGCTTCCTTACCAATATCCCCAGAGCTTGCTTTATAAGCAAGCAATCATTTTATTGAAAGTGTTATTATAAGCTCTTACTTTATTGCTATCTTAATATAAAAAGAACTGAAGTTCTTGCTTTGTGTTGAGATAGCAATGAGGTAAGAACTTCATGAATCACTGCTTCATGAAGTTCTTGTTTTATTGCTGTATTGATAAAAAATATTTATTGTATTATTTTAATAATAATATAATAATTGCTGTACTTAACTAAGAAATTTTTTTCTTTAAACTGTAGGAGAGACCAATAGTGAAACAAAAATAAAAATAAAATGTTGCATTTTACCCTATGTTGTGTTGTTAATAAAACATCCTGGTTAGGTTCTTCTTTAGTAACACGTAGTTTGGACATATCAGATTTATCACTATTGCATGGATTGATTTTCTCATTATTGATATGATCATACCGCTGTCTTCATTATTCATAAGTATACTAGGCTCATTTAGGCGTTTGTTTATTTGGTCATAGTGTGCTAATGTACCCGAAGAGTTATTCCTTAATATGATCACAGTGTTTAGACCTGCCTGAGAGATGAATGAAGCAGGTTCAGGTTTGGAATCTGGTCTTTGGCGGTACCATAACGGTGTTCCACTTTCGAAACTCATGGTAAAAGGGGATATCAACTGGCTTCCCATCATCTCGGAAGGACATGAGGTATTGTTCTGTAACTTAAAAGCATTCTGCTTAAATATCCACATAATAAACCTTTGTCCGGTGAATAAGCTCTTAAACCCATCTTGACTGTCTCTACCATTCTTTCAGCTGCTCCGTTAGATTGAGGATGGTAAGGTGGAGTCTTATAAGGCACGCAACCTATTTTCTTTAGCCACTGGTTTAAGGTGGTATCATGAAATTCCGCATCATTGTCGGATACTAAAAAAACTCCATTTCTTGAAAAAACACTTTGTAGTACTGCCTTTAGAGTGGTCGCTTCACGGTTATTTACCTTAATAACTTCCGGCCATCCAGAAAAAGAATCTACTAAAATCAAAAACAGTCCGATACCCTGTACATGTGCATGATCTATATGTACTCTACACCAAGGTTTAATTTCACTTGGCCATGTATGTAATGTCCTTTCCTTCTTCACTTTTATTTTGGCACATTTTTCACAGTTTTTCACATATTCTTCAACATCTTGACAGTAGCCAGGCCACCAGGCTTCCAATTTTAATCTACATCGCGTTTGCATTATGCCACAATGTATATCATCATGGATCGATTTGATGAAGATCTTTCTCATTGTCTTAGGAGGTACAATGAGGTCACCATTACACACAATTCCTTTTCCAATAGTCAGTTTATTCCTAATAGATTTATAGGGTCTTTCTGTTACCGAGCATCTGCTCCAATTATTCTTCCTAATTCTGGTTTTGATATCCATCAATACCCTATCATTTTCTGTTTCTTTTATTATTTGCTCAAGGTTCACTATATCTGACTCGACTAAGTGTATAAATGTTTCTGGGTCTTTCTCTTCATCTTGTGGTAGAAAGGACAATCTCGATAATGCGTCAGCATGAGGAATGTTTTCTCCCTTCTTGTAGCTTATTTCGTAGTCAAATGCCATCATTTGTATGGCCCATCTTAAAATTCTAGCGGGTGTGAATTTGGGCAATTCTTTGTTACTATCAAATATAAGTTCTAATGGCCTGTGATCTGATATTAATTTGAATTTTCTACCCAACAGAAAATGCCTAGTTCTGTGAGCAGACCATACAATAGCTAACGCTTCTCTCTCAATATTTGAATATCTTGTCTCAGCTTCTGATAAAGTTCGTGAGAGATACAATACCGGATGGCCATTCTGTGAAAGTATTCCAGATATAGCTTTCTCACTAGCATCTGTTGTTAACTCTAGATCTTGGTTGATGTCATAAACCTTTACTACAGGTTCTTCACAAAGGTTTCTTTTTAGCAATTCAAATGCCTGTTGATACTCTTTCCTCCATTCGAATGTAACTCCTTTCTTTCTTAAATTGTTTAAAGGTAAAAAATTTTCAGCATACTTATCATTGGTCGTCCATAAAAGTTTATTAATCCTATAAATGACTCGAGTTCCTTTTTATCATTAGGAGGACTTATTCCAAGTGTTTTGCTGACTAAATTACGATCTGGGGTAACTCCTTTTTCTGACAGTTCATATCCTAAAAATGAAAGACTTTTTGTTTCATTCACTTACTTTCGTTTATTTATGCTCATTCCCGATTCCTTCAATTTGCTCAATATTTTATTTAAATTCGATATGAGTTCTACAGCATTTTTAGCACCGACACATATATCATCTTGAAATATAATCATATTGGGAATAATATCGCCAACAACAGATTCTATCGCTCTTTGAAATATTGCACTTGCAGTCTTTATTCCGAAAGGTAAACAGGTCTATCTTAATAATCCAATAGGGGTATTAACTGTTGTTATTTCTTGTACCTCTTTGTCCATCTCAATTTGATGATAAGCTCCCTTGAGATCAATTTTAGCAAAATATTTCATCCCTGCCATTTTATGAAATACGGTCTCAATCTTTGGATAGGATATGAGTTTGAGCATATTTTAATAGGAAGAGGTCGAGATTCAAAATAAGTTGGTTGTATGCCGTTTTTTAACAGAATATTTGCTTTGTAATTAATTAAACGCCCATGAACAAGAGGTTCTATACTATTAACTAATTTTGTGGCGTTGATATTTAATACATCCATACCAATTAGACCATGATTTTTTGTACAGTCTGCAACAATAATTCGTACGATATTCATTTTTGATTCGGTTTCCAAAGTTGCCTCAAATTCGCCTAGGACTTTTATAACTGTACCATCAAACTGTTTCAGGCGAAGGTAGCATTTTTGTAATTTCGGTTTAGATATTAGTTCTCAAAAATTTTTTGGAATAATTGTGACTTGACTACCGGTGTCAACTTGCATTTTAGGTCTATGCTGTTTTTGATGTTGTTTTGTATACTAAAACAGGATATTTGCTCCAGTTACCTGATAAAATCAATACATGCTCCTAGTTTAGGTGATTCTCCACTCTGTATCATTTCTAGAGCTTTAACTCTCTGATCAGAAGATTGGAGACCATCAATCAATCTCATTTGAATCAAATCATCTTCCGCACTTTGGCCATCTCTTCCCAATTTTTCGAAGTTGCAAAAGCGTGAAGTTTCGCGTAATCTTTGTGCATATGATACGATGTTTTCATTGTTTTGCTGTTTTAATGCTAAAAATCGAACTTTTTCAGCAATAATAAGTCGTTTTTGAAGCCTCAAATGGGACATAACAACAGTTTTAATATCATCGAACATCATATTTTCTAATTCTTCTGGATATACCATAAGAGAAATCTTTTTAACTGCTTCAATCCCTGCTTTTGCCATAAATAAATCTGTTATCTTGTAGCTACCATTTATCTCATCTTTTAATTTCTTTGAACATGTGGAAGCTGAAAAGCTTCTAATCCAAGCTTCTGCATTGTCTGGGTCATCTAAAGTCAAATCGGATCCTACACGCAGCGCCATTGTTGTGTCGTTAATAAAACACTGTACTATACTTAAATATATATATTCTTATAAGTAAGCCATCTTTATTATACATTTTGTTATAGCCACGTATGTTTATATATATAAAAACATTGTTCCTATTTGTCTGCATATGACTATGGTTCACAGCTTAACACCCCACACAGGGGCAAGTTACAACAGTGAATGGAGTAGTTAGAACACAATACTTTAAAAGTATAAACCTCGCCGAGTCTATAGAAAAATTACAAGTTAATCTAATTTCTATATGGCAACAAAAGCTTTATAATTACATTAAAGGAAAGTAGTATTTTCATTAGGCTGAAATATTTTTATTATGTGAGAGTTTACATATACTTGACTTGTTTAATTAATTGTTTAATTAGACTTGTTAAGTAAATTGATAATTGTATTCAAAGACTTCAAAGACTGTATAATTTAATAAAATAAGAAGGATTATTGTTTAAACTAATTTTTTATTTTAAATCCTGAAAGTGTTTCTGAAAAACAAGCAACAAGCAAAAAAAAAGCAAAAAACAATAAATTTGTTGGAAAAATGCAAGTGAAGTTTTTAGAATATTTAATTTCTGTTTTTAGAATATAAAAAAACACAACAATTTATTTAAAAAAAAAAAATTAAAATGTAAAAAAATAAAACAAATGTTAAATAAATTTTCATAAAAATGAACAAGAATCAAACTTAGATAACAACAATAAAACAATTTCCTAGCAATAAATTTTTATTAAAAAACAAACAAGTAATAAAGAAACTAAAGAATTAATTACAATTCAATTATTAGATTTCTTAGATTTTTTTTTTTATTGATGTAGCATAAAATCAGTAAAACCAGCAGATATTTAATGTTTAACTTAATTCAAGCAATTTGTTGTAAATTTATCATGATCACTCTAATCAACTTGATCATGATCACTCTTTTAGGCATCATGATCACTCTAATCAATGTATATAGTTCAATGTATATATTAAATAAATCTAATTTTTTTAAAAATCTTTTTGTGTTTGATAATGATTTTTTTAAATTACCATTATTTTATTATGAACATATATCTCTTACAGTTTAAGTTTACAGTGAAACCCAAAAAACTTAATAAACAAAAATTAGAATTTTATATCAATAAAACAAATTTACCAATAACTTTTTAAATTTCTAATTTAATACTATAAGTTTTTTATAGCTGATGTGTTATAATTATAGTTATATAATGTAAAAAAAATTTAGGAATAATATATAAAACCATTCTTTAAAACGGATTGTTGCAACTTACTCCTGTTAACACTAGCCCAGGTCTTAGTCTGTTTTTTTTAATTTTTTATTTTATTTTATTTTTGTATTAAATTTTAAATTTTTGCCACAAATTGCAATAAATGAATGAATGGTTTATAGATAAATTCAAAAATACGTGTTTATGCATTTTTTGTTTCTATAATAGGATTTTTAGAAAACATATAGGTATTTAGTAAAAATCTGGTTTTATGTAACATTAGTCATTTATAAATTAGTGTTTTATAAAACAATTGTCTTCTTAGTATTAGTTTAAATAGTAATTGCGTGTGAGATAATATTATCATAACAACATTAAGTAATTATCTCTGCTCATTAAATCATTTGAAATTATTTAAAGAGCATAGATATAAAATTTAAAATGATTTTTTTTTTAACGACTTTAAAGTTCTTATTTTTATTAATTTATTTTTCTTGTAGCTTTTCACACCATTTGCTAAATCATTGCAATGAATAAATTATTTTTAAGTTTAAAATATTCAATAACGCATTTGCACATTTTTTTCTATCAGTTAAGGAACTTATATTTGAAAATACATTTTTAGCTAAAACTTCGTTTAATGTAACAGGTAATTGCATTTTTCAAAATGATTTCTTTTAATAATCAGTTTAAATTTTTTAAATATTTTATAAATCGTTTTTTGATATTAAAAAAAATATATAATTAAATTACTTGGATGTTATTAAACTTCATTTTTTAATTGAATATCTGTGAAAAAATCTGAAAAGAACAAAAAATCTGTGCGGGTAAGCGTTATTTTAAAGTATTACCATGAGTTAGTAACATGAATGTTGGTTATTTGTGTTTGATTTTATTTAAAATTATAGTTTTAAAAAGAATACAAATTAAAGTCATTAGTTTTTAAGTATAAATAAAATTCAGTTACAAAGAACTAATTCTAAGATAAAAATTTAAATGAATAAATTCACGTCAATTCCATGTGTTAATGCGATCTGAAGGTTCTCCTTTAATTCCTTATTTTCCATGCTGGAGTTTTATACAAATCTAAACGTTTATATTCATCAGCAGATTTCAAGTTTCAATAAACAAGTTATATAAGTGTTTGAAAGTTATGACCAAAATCTGTTGATGATTATAAATTTAGAATAGTAATAGGATAAAACTCAGTAAATTATGCTCTTGTATTTTTGTGATCATTCACGATCACAAGTTTGAAGTTTGCTCCTTGTCTTAAAAGTTATCCCTCTCAAACTACAAAATTTGAGTTGGCAAGTATAGCTGGCAAATGTCAAATATTGAGGACTTTTTTTTTTTTTTTTTTTTTTTTTTTTTTTTTTTTTTTTTTTTTTTGTCTCTAGTTTGCAAAAAACACATACAACACCCCACCCCACCCATGTGTGACCTCTTCGGGACAACCCTGAGGTTCAATTTTAACTATTTTCAGCTTTTTATAAGTTCAAGCATAATTCTGCAGTGCAGGTAAAAGCCATCTGTGGTGATTAATGATCAAATTTTCAGTTGTTTAGCCTAAAGTTTTGTATGTAAATTTGAAAAAAATTTGCCTAAATTTTTTTGAGTGAAACTCTGATGAACTTGGCAGCTGTATGCCTGGAAGTTGAAAGTATTGAACAATCTTGTTTGTCTACCCAGCGCTGATAATGCACGTTTTTGGAAAACACAAATTTTGCGTTTTACTAATAAGAATATGTTCAATTGAATTTTTTTAGCATATTTTTTTTAAAATTAGCATTTTAAAATATTTTTTTTAAAATATTAATTTTAAAAAAAATATTTTTTTTTTAAAAATAAAAAAATATATTTTTTTTAATTTTAGTACTTTTGTATGTCTTAAATTAATTAAAGTTAAAATTTTTTTGAATTACTAAAGTTTTGGTATAAAATATTTCTTTATAGTTGAGGTATCATTTTTTGGTATAAAATGATGTTGATGCCATACTAAGGTAAAACATTAACTAAAAAACAACAACATTTTGAAACAAGTTTTAAGTTATATATTCAATTTCTAACCAGTCGTATGTCTGCAATTATATCAATTAGCTTAAAAAATTAGTTTCTCAAATTTAAAATCTGTTTTTTCAATTTATTATGAAAGTTTTTACTAGTTTGAATGTCATAAACATAAAATTTGACTGGGCTCTTTAAGTTTAATTTCTAAAGGTTTATTTAAAAGTCAAATTTAAATTATAAACGTTTCTGTGATATGCATCACCCCTATTTTATAATGCTATAATACCATTTAACTAAAATTTTTGTTCACATCTGTCGGATTAGACCGTGCAAGTTCTCAAGGTTTATTTTAAACGGAAAGATCATCATTATTCATCTAGACCAATGAAAACGTATTGTTAATCATCCTGCTTCCCTCGAATCTTAAATCAATCTGCTACATCAGACTATCTAAATCAATATTAAAAACTTTTACTTTGAATTCTTTTGTTTGGCTGTTGTGGAAATGGGCTGTGTTTGATGCCTTGCATCAAAAGCGCTTTAGTTTATGCTTTTTTTTAGTATCGAAATCAGTTTCGAGCCCTAGCGGTTAAATTTACACCCTCTTAAAATTTCTAACCATGATCCCTTAATTTGTGTTTAGATCTTCCAGCAGTTGTTTAATCAAATGCAGCTCGTCTTTAATGGTAATGGCTTCAGATTGTAGAAGATGACTAATGTTATTAACAGCAAGGGTTTTGTACCAAATTGTAGCTAGCAATACAAATTCAAAAGATGATGATCATTTTTTTAAGTTTTTTGCTTGGAGGAGCTGCTCACTGGTCAGATCCAGGTTTTCCATGCCATGTTTAAGAGCTGCCAACATTTCTCTTGGCAAGTGGTTTTACTAAGTCAGTTCAAGAGCTCTATCTTGTCGTAGAAAGTCTATGCAGTGAAATTCCTGTTGCTTCAGTGAGGATCTTCTATTGGTCAAGACTCGCACTAATAATATGTAATAAAACTCAACATTTTCAAAAATACTTTGGTCTTAATGTCTGCCTTAACTGTGTACACATCAGCCAAACTCAGACTGTGAGCGCTACAGGGATGTACAAAGCTTCCGAATAATTTTGCTTTACTAAGGCTTGAGATTTTGTATATGCACATGACATATTGATTCCATTATCATGTCATTGATCACGATTGTTTCCAATAATTATACCCAGCCTTAAAATCAAATTAGTGATAAGCTTAGCTATATCGACTCCTTTCTTCATCTCAAAAGCTTCAACATACAAGAATCATTATTTGATTTGCCAGCGATTAGTTTCTCTTTTATTGAGGATAAAAAGAATAACAAAAGTTATCATAATCATATTTTCTGAAAATCATTTTGAGATGGTGGTTTAACATGATTCATGGGTGAGAAACTTGGTAGTGCATTCTACCCACTATCTAACAAAGTTGTCAGTGATATTAGTGTTGACTGTTTCAATAAGTGGACTGATCAACTACTATTGTAATTCCAACAGCGCATCATCTTCCATGCAATCAAGCACAAGTTGGTATGGTAACTGTTGATGAGCTTACGGAATACGTCCAGTTCCATCTAATTCAATTACAACTAAATCCTATTTTTTTCTTAAAAAATAGTATATAAAAAATTATAATAATAGAATATAAAATTCAAGTTTTTTCGTGTACATCTTTACTCCAAACACTCGATCCAAATACAAAAACTTCATAAAAAAGTCATAATGTTTTATATTTATTGTAAAAAAAAAACTAACGGATTTGTATGGATCAATGCTGCTCCTTCAGGCTTGGGGCCTGGGTCAATGTTGGGTCAACGCTGGTCAACTGGGTCAACGCAATGTCTGGGTCAACGCTGGGTCAACTTGGGTCAATGCTGGGTCAACGGATCAATGCTGCTCCTTCAGGCTTGGGGCTTTGGTCATTTTGCCCCTCCTGCTTGAAGGCCCTGATTGTGCAAATGAAAATCATAAGGGGTTTAGATGAAGGCTATTAAATCATATTAAAAAAATATTGAACAAAATCTTTTATTTCATATTGATTATAAGCAATTTAAAAAACAAGGCTATTTGTTGAGCACTAAAAGCAAGGTCAAAATTTTCTTTAAAGACAAAAATTGATTTAATGCTGCATAGCCTTATTGAAATGTGGTCTTCTTAACTGACAAGGATGCATGGTTGACGAAAAATTAAAAGCAATGGATATCCAGAACTTTCAGTTGCAACTAATTGAACACTTAATACACTCGAGCAGGATTTTCCAGTAATCTATTATGATAGTTAACCTGATTCACAAAATGAAAAATTGAAACAATGATATTATATCAAATTAACCAAATTGAAAAAAAAATTACCTTAAAAATCAATTGAAAGAAACCTCAGTAGATAGGTATTTATACACAACTCAAGTAGTTAAGTCTGTATATATATATATATATATATATATATATATATATATATATATATATATATATATATATATATATATATATATATATATATATATATATATATATATATATATATATATATATAATATATTTAATATATATTATATATATTTAATATATATTATATATATTTATATATATATGTATATATATATATATATATATATATATATATATATATATATATATATAATATATTTAATATATATTATATATATTTAATATATATTATATATATTTATATATATATGTATATATATATATATATATATTTATATATATATATATATATATATATATATATATATGTATATATATATATATATATATATATATATATATATATATATATATATATATATATATATATATATATATATATATATATATATATATATATATACATGTATATATATATAATATATTTAATATATATTATATATATTTATATACATGTATATATATATATATATATTACATATATATTATATATATATATTACATATATATTATATATATATATTACATATATATTATATATATATATATATTACATATATGTTATATATATTATATATATATATTATATATATTATATATATTATATATATTATATATATATATATATATATATATATATATATATATATATATATATATATATTATATATATATATATATATATATATATATATATATATACATGTATATATATGTGTATGTATATTTATATAATATATTATTATATATATATATATATATGTATTATAATATATTATTTATATATATATTATATATGTATACATATATATACATGTATATATATATATGTATATATATATATATATATATATATATATATATATATATATATATACATGTATATATATGTATACATATATAATATATATATAAATAATATATTATAATACGTATATATATATATATAATAATATATTATATAAATATACATACACACACACATATTATATATTTGTGTGTGTATATTTATATAATACTATATATATAATATATATATGTGAATATATATATTATGTGGACAAGTCTGGTTTTTTAAAGTTTAACAAAATCAAGAGAATGGCTTTTCGAGATAATCGTACTAATGGTCTTTTTGGGCTTAGGTTTTAAGTCTATCTACACTGAACAACACTGAACAACATTTATAACTCAATATAACTATGTCAAATTACTCAATAATGTCAAATATGTTAGTTTGTTCTAAAAAGAGCATTCAATGTTTTTAAAGAACAAAGCAGTAATAAGTTATTAAAAAAATAATCATCAGCTTTCCGATTATATATGACTTGTAAGAGGAAAATCGTTATGTGCAGTACCATATGACTTGATTTTTTTAAGAATTTGATTAAGAAGGATGCATATAAACTTTTTGTTTTAAATATATTTTGATATTATTATATATTTATTTCCAATATTTTGCTGACCTATAGTGGCAGGTGTACACCAGATAATGCTGACCCCTATAGGTCAGCAAAATATTGGAAATAAATATAATATCAAAGTATATTAAAAGTTTATATGCAAAAAGTTTATACGCAGCCTTCTTAATCAAATTCAACATATATAAATATTGTATAACAAGAATATGATTTTAAAAGGTATAAATATTTATATATGGATATCAATATAATATATTTGTATATAATATAATTAATATAAGTATATTATATAATAATCAAATACTGGCTTTAAAAATATATAAATACTGAAATATATAAAAATGTATAATATAAATTATTTATTTAATAAATAATAAAATAATATATAACAGAAAATATGTATAAATACTGAATAATAAATAAATACTGACTTCAAAAAAGATATAAATACTGAAATGTATAAAAATATATAATATATAATAATAACTATTTAATATATATTAATATATAACAAATAATATATATATAAACTGAATATATATATAAATAAATACTGACATCAAAAAACGTGCAATAACTATGCATCAACCTAATATAATAATAATTGTTATAATATATTATTAATTGTTATAATATATTATAAAAATTAATATAATATAATAATTATAAATTATATATATTTTTATTAATTTTTAAATCTTCTAAATGTTTTAATTTTTTTTGTACTTTATAACATGCTTTATGCTCGTATAACATTTTTTTTTTTTTACGTTGTAACATCTTTATATTTATCTTTCTGGTAAATATATTGCATTTTGTTTTTATAGTTAAAAGCTAAATAGGTTTAATATGTTACGGACCGGAACAAATGTATGTTTGTAATAACAGAGAACAAGCTAGACAAAAGTATGATAACTTGTAATAAGTGCGTTGAGTAGGTTGTTTTTTTTGACAAAGTTTGAGAAAAGAGATGAATATTATATAAAGCTATAAAGGGTTGCCAGACGTCCAGCTTTTACGGAGGAGAATACAGCCCCTAACCTGTAAAAATATATTTTTTTACTTTGTTCTTCTTCGTGAAAGCCGGCCGTCTGGCAACCCTATATAAATCTGTATATTTTGTCTCATGGTGTATAAATCAGGGGTGGGGAGCCAGAAGAATTAGGCATGGCTCCCGCTCCAGGTTTTTTTAAATTTCTTGTTCAGGTTCCGACTCCATGTTTTTTTAAACTTGTGGCTCCGGCTTCCAAGTATTTTATTCTGGCTCTGGTTTTTTAACAGCTCCAGCTCCACCTCTTTCCAAAAACCAATGGCTCTGGCTACTTCCAATAACATCCGGCTCCCCATCTCTGGTACAAACATCTTGTACCATGATGTACTTGTGTTTGTATCAAGTTCTTTTATTACCATGCATTTTTAATTTGCACTTTTGTATTTAGGTGTCCAAGATCAAAGTCGAGAAATGAATTTTCCAGAGTTTCAACCAGATGTTGGACTTCAAATTTTGAAAAAGCGTGCTGCCCTTATGGGATATTCCGATAAAGAGCCTATTATTAAGCGACTTAAGTTTGATAATGAAGAAGGTCCATGCGAAATGGATATTGCACTAGATGAAAATGATTCTAATGATGCACCACCTTTACCTTTAATAGAAGTAATTAACAGTGTACCACCACTGCCAGAAGAATTGCCGAATTCTGATGTAAATGTAAATCAGGTAGGAAAGTTGGAAAGTAGTAAACAAAAGACAAAGTGTATAGACAATTCGACTTATAGAAATTGGTACCATCATATTCCTCTGTCTAGTGTGAATGCGACTTATGTTATGTATACTTCACCCCCGGTTTGTAGAGGCGAGGTTCTTTTAGAAAATCTTCCAAAGTATCCGATAACGGATATTGATCGTAATCCGTGGAAAACAGCTAACGTAAGTTGGTGGGATCCTATATATGGAGACCTGTCTGCTCCAACAGGAACATTTGATGCTATAAGAACATTATTGACAAGTGCAAAAAGAGTAAAAAGAAAGCCTATGATTTAATAAAAAAAAAATTTATTTAAATCCAGAAAACTTTCAGCTGACATGATAATTAAAGTCTGATTTAAAACTTAAAAACAATTTCGAAATAATACTTATATACGAAACAACATTTTAACATTTTACAAACTGTATTGTTTTCCGTTCCAATTCACTCATTCATAATTAAATTCAATAGTAAACTAATTACCAGTTTAAAAATCACATAAGTTTAAATACGTGTAAGGTAAAATTTTTACATTTAAAATTGCAGCAGTCTTGTAAAAAAATATTCGGTCATCTGTTTTGTATATTTAAATTCTTATTTTCTACAATGAATAATGCAAACCTGATTAACAATAACCTCATTTTTAATGTCAATCATAACAAAAATCAAAAGTAAAAAACTAAAAGCATTCTATAAATTGTTTATTAGGAAAAGTTTAAACTTAATTCAAAAATTATATCACATAAAAGAAATATGTTAATTTTGCATAGATCTGTTTGCAAATCCAATTTTGAAAATAGTAATCGTGATAGAAAAGTAGCTTCGAACATTAAAATGGAAGTTTCCTTTACTCTATATAAAAAACCAGTATTTAAAAATGAAAATATTATTCGAAACTTGAAATTAATAATCGACAATTATAAAAATAGTAGTTTTTTAATAAAAATATCAGTTAGGAATTTTGATTATCAATATTACAAATTGATTTATTTTTTAATGCTAGTTTGTTATATGAATAGGGGTCGTGGTGTGAAATAGATTATTCGAAGGTTTTTGTTTCCTGTTTCTCTGTTGCATTTACAAACATTTTTTAAAAAAATACTAAATAAAATAGTATATGATAATATGGTATTTTACCATAAACAATATATTTTTGTATATTTTAATTTGATAAAAGTTTTGCACTTTTATTACTTTAATTGAAAGTAATCAAACTCCAGAATTGTTTGCTATGAGTCTAAAAGATGAGTGATTTGATTTGAGTCAAAAAACCCATTGTTTCTAAAAGATTTGTGATGTCTTTTTTGAAATAAAGCCATGTTGAGTTTTGGAAAGCAATTTGTTTTTTACCAATTGATCGACTATCACTTGTCTACCTATTTTTTCGAAAAAATAGTTAGGCAATAGTCATAGTCACGCATCACAAATCTTTTAGAAACAATGGACTTTTTAACTCAAAGAAAAAATCAGTCGATCTAATTTTTCTTGACTATGCAAAGGTATTCGATAAAGTTTATTAGACCACATTTGGACTTTTTCTTACAAGCTTAGAACCCTTACCTTAATAGTGGCATAAAAAAAATTGAAAAAAATACAACGCAACACGACGAAAGTTGCTCAGGCTTTGAAAAATAAAGACTACAAAACTCGATGTAAAATCATGAAATTAAGCACTCTTGAATCCAGACGGAAAACAGGCGATCTTATTCAACAATATAAGCTTTTCTACAATTTAAACCTAATTAATTGGCACGTAAAGCTTTGCAGCATAACACACAAAGCTCAACATCGAATAAGATTTCATCGCGAGATGTTAGACGTAAGTTTTTAACAACCGTGTAGTCAATGACTAGAATGCTTTGCCAGATAATGTCATCGAGGCAACATCAGTTGATAAATTTAAACAACTACTGGACGAATAATGTCATCAAGGCAACATCAGTTGATAAATTTAAACAACTACTGGACAGATAATGTCATCGAGGCAACATCAGTTGATAAATTTAAACAACTACTGGACAAATAATGTCATCGAGGCAACTTCAGTTGATAAATTTAAACAACTACTGGACAGATAATGTCATCGAGGCAACATCAGTTAATAAATTTATACAACTACAGTTTTCAGTCATTGTACTTACTACAGTTCATCATTTACCGTAAATGCCACACAAAAGTGACCGACATACGAGTCGGGTAAAGATGCGTATACTCAGCTGATGATGAGTTTAACAAGGCTTTAACTCAATAAACTAACTAAATATCGTATTGTGATCTACACTCTTTCAGTTAATTACGGAGTCACGTTAAACCAACACCCTGCAGGTCACGATCCATTTACGAAGCCGCCACCGACATATGCTGGTGGAGTCGTTTTAGCAGAAAAATGCTAGATTTAAAAAAAAAAAACTACAAGTGTTAAAACATTAGTACGTGTGTTAGAAAAATTGCACATAAAAAGGAGACTGAGCAATCATTTAAGTCTTTTTAAAAAATTTTAAAACATACATACATGACATCATTTAAGACATAAAAACCTCATTTCATTAAAATTTTATTTAATCATCATTTTTAATAATAATAATAATAATAGTTAAATATCCCTTTTATATGCCTAAGTTTATAAACAGGAAAAATATTTTTCCGTTTTTCTTTTTTTTTTCTTTTTTTTTTTTCATTTCTGGTACTTTTCATAATATTATATATAATGAAAACTACCAGGCTCATGAACAACATTGCCATAGACCTTTGCCTTCCTATGATCACTTCCTGATGATTTGAAATCATGATATTTGGCTTTGAGTGATCCTATTGTTCTGCTCTCACCACATTACTCCAAATTCTTTGATTCCACATTGCACCATGAACAAGGATGGTAACTGGAGTGTGATTGAAGTCCAAGGAGAAGATCTGCTACTTTTAAATCACAAGAAACAACAAGATTAATCTGATTTGGATTTATGAGTGACCAAATTTGCTTGACGCTGTCATATGACTCTGGTAGATTCTCAGCAATAGCAATGATTAGTTGTTGTCTAGATTCATCTACAATCACACCAAGAGTCAAGATTCATCTACAATCACACCAAGAGTGAATTTTAGGAACCCACCTCCACCATCTATACCAAGCTTAAAGAAGTGACTGCAGAAAATTTTTCTGTACATTAATACTTCATGAATTATGTCTTGCATAGATTTGCAGTGAATGACCAGATGACCTCCTTCTGAATTTGCTTGCTTTTCTCCCGTGGGTATTGTACTCTGGGTAAAGAAGTCTGAGAGAGTTTTTCCAAAGCTGTCAAATTTTGACCGGAATTTTGGTTCTACCACTTTGATTCTACCTAGGCAACTTGGTTCAAGGGGGATGCTAATTTTCTCATGCCAAAGTTAGGCAATTCAATATTTTGTTGGACATGAACAAGGCTTTATGCAGTGATTGGAGAATCATCAAAAAGTTTTCTAGCACTTGAAGGACTTACAAATAAATTGAATAAAATTGTTGAAAACTCAATAGAAAACAAGCTTTTTAAAATAATCTCAAGTTATGTGTCTTTGGAGCCATCAATGATTAAATCAAAGCTAAATCAAATTTAAGAAGCAATGCAGTCAAAACAATAAGAAATGAAACAGTACATGGTGTAACTTGTAAGGGAGGATCTCCTCCAGGCCTTGACGTCCGTATTGTGCCATTGAGAGATGATTCCTTTCTTGAAAGTAATTAAGTAGCAATTTGTTCTGCAGTATTTGTATCTTGAGCTGCCAAAAGTCTCATATTTTCTCTAAATGTGGATGGTATACGGGAATGAATAAGTCCACGTTCAATAAGGCTTAGGTAGTCACCACACCTTCGAAGCTTCTCTCCTTCATGGTGGGAAGTTGAAAAAAGTTATTTTTGATTGAGCTTTGAGTGCCCAATTTGGCAAATAAGCCAACAGCATTCTTGCCCACGAGTGAGTGGTTTCACTGTGATGGATGAAAAATCAAATAAGACTGGAAGTTGTGCATCTTTTCCTGCATCTCTTCTTTTTAGAATTGTACTAGAAGCTTCATAAAGTCCAAGTGGAACCCTGACATCAGATGTTTCCAAAGGCTGGTTGTAAATTTTTGACATACTCTGAATTTAAAATTGTGTCAGTTGATTTGTACATTTGTGGAAACACAGCCAACAAACAGTTTTCCTGCATTCCTTATGATTCTTAGCCCGATTAGACATTTTAAGTGTTTTTGTATCAAACTTCTGTTTAGCAAACTTTAACTAAAATGATAGCAAAGCCGTTTCCCGAAGAAAATTGTTTTATTGACAAAAGAGTTACAATATTCTAATTCCTGAAAAATTTTTATAAAAGAAGAATAAACAAATTTATTATTTGAGTAATAAATAGTTATTTTGTAAAAACATTATGTTTATTACTATTTCATATTCACTAACCAAAAAATTAGAAGTTACTGTAAAAATGCAAAAAAATTTTATAGCTGTCATTTCATTTTGAGGAAAAATAAAGAGAAATTTCAAATTAAACTTATTCTTGCGGACGAAATAGTTTAATTTCAAAATTTGGTTCCCAGGTACCAGGGATGAATATACTTTCACCCAATGCTAACCATTTTCTCAGGTCAAGCCATCAGAGTTTTTGACCTAAAATATACAACGATGTATAATGTAATTGTTATGTTATTTATATAATTATATAATTATACGCAATTTGTTGTTTTTATCACAATTTATTATTGTTACTTTACTTTATATAATAAGTAAGAAAACATAACTTATAAGTTTGTTTTTAATTAATAAGTAATGTTTGCTCGCTTATTATATATTATATCATATACCTATAATAATTATATTATGGAATTTAAATAAATCATCAGCAAGATAACTTTACTTGTAAATTTTTTTTCGCAGTTTATTCTTTTAAACAAATCAAGTTTAGTAGTGTTACCCGGAGCTTTTCCGAACAAAAATATCATTTTAAGCTTTGTAATTGTCTTGCTTTTTACTATAATTATTTATATAATTTATTACTTAACTTATTATATATATGAAACAATGTGCTAAAGTTAGTTTTTTTCGTCATTTGACACATTTTACAATGTTAACCTTACATTCAAATAAATTTATACAAATGCAAGCTGACTGGGGCAAGTAGAAGACAAAATGTCTTATCATCAAGCCCTTTCGTGAAAATAAAAAAAATTTTACAATTTCCAATAATATATAAAAGAGTGAAATTAAAAAAAGTTTAAAAAAAAACAAATTAAAAAGTTTGAAAAAATCAAAAAGTTGAAAAAATAATTTTTAAGTTTGACAAAACTAAAAAGTTTGAAAATAATAAAAAATAAAAAATTTTGAAAAAATAATTTACAAATCCGTACATATGCGTATACATATAAATATAAATATAATTTAAATAATATTTATATTTAAGATTTATTTAAAAGAATAAACTGCGAAAAAAAATTTACAAGTAAAGTTATCTTGCTGATGATTTATTTAAATTCCATAATATAATTATTATAGGTATATGATATAATATATAATAAGCGAGCAAACATTACTTATTAATTAAAAACAAATTTAATAAGTTAAAGATAAGAATTTCTTTTCCAACAAAATCTGTTTATACTAATGATATTCTAAAGAAATTTCCTTTCATTTACGTTAATTTAGATTAAACATTTGAAATTTCAGGTGTAAGCTGCCTTTGCTTCATAAAATGCCCAAAAATTCTTGTATTTGGGATTTCTTTGAAATGACTGATACTACTCATGCAAAGTGTAATGTGTATGAAAAAGAACTTGTTGCTAAAACCTACTTCACACTGGTTTTAAAGTGGGGGGCACAATCGTCGTTTCTTAAAAAAAGTCTTCTATATCTAGAATTCTCTTTAAAAAAAAATTCCTTTAAAAAAAAAGTGGGGAGCACGTGCCTCCCCTCTTTTCCCCCGGTGTCATCGGCCCTATTCAGGTCTTATTAATCATTTAAAAGAACAACACTGCCAAGTTTTTTCGGAATATGAAAAACTTAATTATGCCCAACAGATTGCGAAAAAGCCTCAAATTGTTAATGATAACGACTCTTCAGAAATTGATTTTTCGTTGCCACTCCTGAGTCATACACTCAATTTTTAACATTATCTGGTAAATCGAGAAATGCTGAAGCGTCTAAAACTTATCATGTTGTTACTTTATGGCCCAAAGACCATATTTAAAATGTAATATTATCGACTAAATAGATATCATTATCGATTAAGTAGATCGTCCACAAACAATTACCTTTTAAGAAAGTGAATAGTAAATATTTTCATGAAATTATAAAGCAATCAAAGATGGGGAAGTATAACCCTGTTTCATCAAAATCGCGTTCTCAGGACAGAATTCCTAAATTATATAAATGCATCAGTGATCATATGAACAAAATTATTGACAATGAGAGGATTGATATTGATGGTTGTATCTTTACTACTGATATCTGGACTTCTTGTAATAGTCTTGCTTCCCAATTTCTCACTCTTCATTATATTACAAAATTATTCAGCTTAAACAACTTCTTGTTAAACTTGATTCATTTCCTGATGCACATAATGCCTAAAATATCGTAGAAAAACTAGATTACTTAATAAAACGCTTGAACTTGGAGAAAAATGGGCAACAACTGACGGAGGTTCAAATGTTATAAAAGCTATGGGCATCAGCACAGTTATCAAAAACAATCTTTGGTGCGCTAATCATCAGATACTTTCAAATGTCCTACAAGCTCTATGAACACTAGGTTCCTGAGTGGTTAAAAATTTTGCTAAATCTATTTATTTTTATTTATATTTTTTATTTATATTTTAATTTTGCCGTAGAAAGTTACAATTTATAAAATAACATAAATAATAAAACAAATGGCTGGAGCAAAAAGAATACATTAGTTTGTCTTATCACCGAGCCCCATAGTGACTTTATTACTGTTTTTTTTTTTACAACAAAATATATAAAATCTTGATAAATTGTTTGTGATAAAAATGTGTAAAAATGTGTAAAACTACGTTTTGTTTATATATAAATTCGTTTAGTAAAATAAATTTAGAACAAGTAAAAGTTAAAGCAAATAAAAGAAACAAATTGTGCAAATTTATTTTTTTTTACTGAAAAAGAAAAAGAAAATTAAAGTTTGTAGATAATAAAAAACGCTTTGATTCAGATTTAAACTGTTCAAGTTTTTTGTTCATTTCAAGTTCATTTCTTTTTTGTTTTCAAGTTCATTTCTTTTGATAGTAACAATCTGGGGAAAAATTTTCCACGAGTAAGGTCCGCTGTTGGATTGAGTATGAATTTAACTTTAATGTAAATTTTAGGATGACAATTTTGTTATATGAGAATCTAGTAGGATATTTATGACTTATTTAATTAAAATAGGGTTGAAATATTGGCGGAGATATCCATATTTTATTTTGTACATAAACTGTAAAACAAGATGTATGTTAATTTTGTATATATTCAATGCTCCAAGTTTGCATAAGAGAGGTTCACAAGACACTTTTTTACTTACTCCGAAGATAATTCTACAGGCATGTTTTTGTTTACTGTAGAGTTTTTTAAGCTCAGTATAATTTGTGTTTGCCCAGGCCATGTTACCATAGCTTAGGTGACTATGTATTAATGAAAAGTTTAAACTTTTTAAGGAAATGATATTTACGAAAAATTTTGCTTTATACATTAATGAAATATTTCTTGAAAGCTTTGGTTAGAGTTTTCAATGCATGAAGGACTTTTGCCCAGATCTCTTCGGCGTATATCGATTATAGTTTGAGTAGCGGTATCCTTGATATTTTTGTAACTTTTCTCATCAAGTGCAAAAATGATTAATCCCGTTTGCCTTGGGTCAAAAAAATGTGCCATTAAATACTCAGGTGCTTTATGACCACATTCAGAAACACGCTGTTGAATACTCTGGTACTTTATGACCACAATTACGAAAATGTTGTTGAAATTCTGCTATTAGAGCTTGAGTTATGTTCGTGACACATGTAAGTGAACTTAGTTTTTCAGTTTAAAATTTTTCAAAGCTAAAATTGAAAAACTAAGTTTTTCAATTTTAGCTAATTGAAGATTATAGATTTTAAAGATTATAGATAAAGTTGAAGATTATAGATTTTCAATATTACCAAATTGATTATTGGGTCTTTGTCAGAGCTTAAAACTTGTGAAATTTTATCTATTGGATCAAAACATTCACTAATACCTTCAATGATATTAACTTCTTCAACAGTGGGCATCTAATCTTCAATTTTAGTTGATGTTTCTGCCATAATAGCCAAGCACCCTTTTAGATCGATAATAGATTTATTTGCCTCAGGTCAGAATTCCAATGAGTTGATACTTTCTGGATACGTTTATTTTGTGGTTGCTAATATTCAATAGCAATTTTCATCAAAAAGCTCGTAGTCTTAAAAGAATGACTGAATAGTCCAACTAATTTGTTTAGATTCCGTCGAGTTCTGCAACATTTCATTCTTACTTGATTAAGAACCTTACCTCAGAAAAGATTATGAAAGAAATACATCGAGATTTTAATGAATTGCGATATATGCAGAAACGTCAACTAAAATTGAAGATTGGATGCCCACTGTTGAGGAAGTTAATATCAATTAAGGTATAATTGCATGTCTTATTTTTAAATGTATTATTGAATAGCATTGACATTATTGAAATGATGGTTTTCATGAAAGAAAACTTGAAGGAGGCAGAAAGTATCACTTGGCCGATGTACGAAGATAACAACAAAAAAATAAGAAAATTTGTTCAAAAAATATACTTTCTTAAACATAATAAACTTTTTTTTCGTTGTTGTTCTTAATTTAAAAAATTGTTTTAATTATTATGCAAAGTTGATAATATTGCCATCAGGTGGTCTGTAATAAGTAGATAGATCACAGGATAACAATAAAAATTAAAAAATGTATATGAAAAACTTTATTAAACACTGCCTTTGAGAATGTGGCATATTTAAATCTGAAAAGTGTTGTCGATATATCTAAGCAAGTGACCAATATACAAACTAAATTTAATGTCTTGTTTTTTAACGAGTATATTCGCTGAACGATTATTTTATTCATACAGCGAATAAGCGGGAACGAATATATTTGTTTAACGAATATTCGTGAAATATTTATATAATGATGAACAATATATTTGTTCATCATATAAATATTTGTTCAGCAATCGTTCTGCGAATAAAATGAAATTCTATTTGTTCAGCGATCGTTCAACGAATAAAATGAAAACAAACGAATATTCGTAAACGTTTAACGAATGTTAAAAAAAAAACGTTTATCTAATATAATTATCGCGCTCTACAACGTTGCATAAAAATAATTTTTTATATAACCCTTAAGAGCCCCGTGTAGCAAATCTGCTACATAAATTTTATTTGCTTGGCATTTAAGTATGGCTAATCTATTCATGTCAAAAATGACAATTGTTGCGTATTTGCAGATTGCTCACTTTACGTAATTAATTTGAATATTATTACGTAATTAATTTGAATATTATTACGTAATTAATTTGAATTAATAACTAATTTAAATTAATTTTTTATTGAAGTGATTAATTTGAATTAATTAATTTGAAATAATTAATTTCAATTTGAAATAATTTATTTTTGAAATTTAAAATAATTAATTCATTTTTGAAATTTGAAATAAATATTTTTGAATTTGAAATAATTAATTTCATTTACTTCAAACAATTTGAAGTAATTAATTTGAATTAATTTTAATTGAAAAGTAATTAATTTGAATTAATTTGAATATTATTACGTAATTAATTTGAATATTACTATTTTATGTTGTCAAGGCAAACAGTAACACTTAAATCTTTCTTTTGAAAAACTACGATATTGTCTTAATTTTTACTTATTAAACAGCGAAAAAATGTAGCCAAAAAAAGTCAGAACATTTGTACTTTCCCTATTAATTTGGCCCCCCAATGTAGATCGATAGGGATAAACTCGTGCATGCATACACACATGACAATGTCGCCAGTGAACCAGTGACATTTGAAACCCGCATATTTTAGTATTAAATTCAATTTATGAATTAAAAAAACAAGTTTATTTGTGTGATAACAATACTATACAATTTAAATTTTCTTTCATTTGTTCAAAATACTTATATGTTATACTTGATGTGATACAGTGCCGGATCAAGGGGGAGCTAGGGGGGCTATAGCCACAGGTCCCGCAAATTTTTAGGCTCTGGCCCATAAAAAGGCCTCCAAAAACAAAAATAGCCCCGGGCCCCAAGAAGTCTTAATCCGCCACTGATGTGACAAAAAGCAAAATAATAAATTCAACATTAAAAAAAATCATTTTAATTTCACTAAAAATTATGTATTATAAATAATATTAATTAGTATATGTTTATGTTTCTATTCCATTAACACTGCTGTTGCATTAATCACTATCGCTACTACTGCTACTACTGCTACTTGAGCTTTTATGTCCATGTTTATCTTTCTTATGCTTTTTGTTCTTTTTAAGTGCCTGACCTACCATATACCCTCCAATTGCACCAACCGCTAATCCTCCTGCAAGATGCTTTTTTTGTTCTTTCTTTATTTTTTTTAATTCTTTTTTGGTTAAATTACTAGGTGGGCAAGTAACACCAGGAGGATATGCTGCATGAGATTGTTGTCCTTGCAAAGAATGACTTTGAACTGGATAACCTCCCTGAGGATATCCTGAAGGAGGTTGACTACCTAATTGTGGTGGATATCCTGGAGCAGTTCCATGGATTGGATTACCAACAGGGTAACCGGATGGTGGATGACCTGTTGGTGGATAACCAGAAGGTGGGTAATTTGTTTGTGGATGGCCTCCAGGATATGGTCCTTGAGTTGGTGGTCCTCCAGGATATGGTGCATGACCTGAAGGTGCACCTGGATATGGTACTTGACCTAAAGGCGCTCCTGGATATGGTGCTTGACCTGAAGGTGCTCCTGGATATGGTGCTTGACTTGAGGGTGCTCCTGGATATGGTGCTTGACCTGAAGGTGCTCCTGGATATGGCCCTTGACCTAAAGGTGCTCCTGGATATTGTGCTTGACCTGAAGGTGCTCCTGGATATGGTCCTTGACTAATAAATAAAGTTTCATTCACATTAAATGGAATACTAGAAATGATTTAATTAAAAAAAAACTAGTAATTAAAATATTATACTACATATATATTACAACATACTGCAGCATGTATGATATACACATTGCAAAATATTACTAAGCTATTAAAAGACTGTTGAGCTATATTTAAGATATATTTAAAACCTTTTCTACAAAAAAATATAATGAAGACTGTTACATGAAGTAATTCTATAGTTTTATTATACATAAAATACATTACATAATTTTAAAAACAAGCAAACTTAAGCAGTATTTGATTTATACACACTTAATCGACAATCGAAATTAGGCATTCGGCAATGCTAACCAAAAAGGGTGTAAGGTTAGCAAAAAATTGCTGACCTTATTTTTATGTTTTATGGTAAACCCCCTGTGTCAAATATTTTTGGCAACCTAATGCTGACCTCTAACAGTTTGAGGTTGGCAATTTATTGCTGACCTAATTTTTTTTTTAATTTTAAGGGTTGCTTAATGTATGTGAAATTAAAAATATAGATATATATATTATAAACTATTAAAATATAAACTCACTTGTTAAAATAGTGTTATAACACTATTAATTATAATAATGCTATTATTGCGATACTTTATATTAATACTATTTTAACAAACATGTATGGTAGACTGAGGCATAATGGCAATAGGGGCAGATTGTCCTAGTTTACTTTATTCAAATATTAAGCACGTTAATAAACCAGGAGTCTAGGTAAAGGCTAGAGATACTTCAAGCCTTTTTATATTAAAAAAAAAAAACTATTGGGACATACTTGGAATTGTGATTGTTTTTTTCTGCTAATTTTTTGATCAAATCAAATTCTTTTTACTCACCAGTGTTTGATTGGTACTGCATTATGTAAGTATCAAGTTTGACACTTATAGTTTAAGAATAAAGTTAATTATACTCTAAAAACAACGGAGCAGGTTGACCTAACATCAACCTGCTTCATTATCATAAAGCACATCAACCATAGTAAAGAACTTTTATCATTTAAAATCCTAAAGAACTTTTATTATTATTAAATAGTTTTAGATTTGTATTGTAATGCTTTATTTTTTGGTATAAAAAACAAACAGGGGCTACTAAATAAATAAGAAACTTATGTGTTTTTTTTAGAAGTTAGAAAATTTCTTAAGAGAGAAATGTGAAAGAATGTTTTTTTTCAACAACTTCAAACTTCCAACTTTGATTATTTACTTTTAGTCTGAAAACTGAATATAAACTTTTGATAATGTTATTTCTTCTATTGTCTAGGGTATTTTTAAACTTTTTCCATAAAATAAAATTAAAAATACGAAATTCATAAAAGTAACATATCAAGAAAAAGATGTAGGTCAACGTACCCAATTGGCCCCAAAACTTATAAATAACAAGGTGTATAAATTTCTTAAATTTCATAATTTAAAGGGTAAATTAAGTAAAAAAATGTTCTTTAAAACTTAAATAAGGAAGTTTCTTGACATCTACGCTTATTGTTTCAATTTGTACAATATATATTAACAGATAATGTTAAGCATCGTCAAAAAGTTATTTTAAAAATGTGCAATATACAAAATATAAAGTTATTTAAGAATATACATATATACTAATATTTATACATTTGTCATGATTATATTTAAAATCGAACTAGATCAAAACGAAAGTATTTACAAACAACTTTTTTTTATACTAAATGACAAACACTTAAATACTTATAGATCAAATACTTTTAAAATGATCGCATATATAAGAAAAAACTTTTCTTACTTTGGGTAAGACATTTTTAACTTTGTTCAAAAAATTTAGAAGCGAACCAGAACTTTTAACAGAATTAATGTTTCAACAAAACGAAATAGCACGTAAACATTGTGAGTCTTGTATGAAAAGTGCACGAAACATAAATTTTTGTAATTTCAAGCGTGGTGGATTTAACGATTAACCCTTTATTGTTTACAATAGCCTTATGGCTACTACCTATTTCTAGAGTTATTTATTTTGTTAATAACGTATTATTTTTCATTATTTTTTTAAATTTATTTATTTCAGTGATCAAATACAAATACAATAATCCATTTATAATTTGATGAAGAGGTGCTAACCAGGCCCCTCTATGCTGACGAACATGGAGATACAGACGCTACAGACAAAGCAGCAGTTGTATCTATAAAGTTACTTTCTTATGTTATTTTTGAAAGCGTTGATGGATTGAGCGTTTACTGCTTCTTGCGAAAGCGCATTCCATGGGGCGACAATTCTGTTTGAAAAAAAGTTATTTCGCTCCTCACAGTTTTTTACCATCTGACGTTCTAGTTTATGGTTATGGCCTCTTAGAATATACTTATCTTTACTTTTTGAAATTTTTTTTCAAAAAGTACGTTTGCGGGACGACAAAACTGATAAGCTCGAGTTTACGAATGATTTTGAATTGCTCGATAAGATCTGCTCTTTTGCGGCGTTCTTCAAGAGTTGTTAAACCAAGCCGTTGGAGTCGATCTTCATAGGACAGGTGTTTAATAGTCGATATTGTTTTTGTTGCTCGTTGTTGGACCTGCTCGAGAATGGTAATGTATGATTTTAAATGCGGTGACCAGGCTTGTACAGCAAACTCAAGATGGGGGCGAATGTAAGTGAGATACAGAGTGCGCCATAAATAAAAACTGCGACTGCGAAATGTTTCTTTGAGTCGCCTAGCATTCTATTTTCTACTGATGCGGCTGACTCTATTTGCGGTCTGACTTTAAGATCATTAGAGACCATCACACCAAGGTCTCTTTCGACTGCGGTTTTTTTGAGAGGACGAAGGGTGCCGTCGACGTTAGACATTGAATATTTGTACGTCGACTTGTTACATCCGCGCCCAACATGCATTACTTTGCATTATACATAAGACCATTATTTTTTTCCTTAAGTATCAGTTTGATACAAAAATAAAAACTCTTCAAATTAGAGTTTCAACATTATTTTTTTAAAATACAGACTTAATGATTTACTAAGGGTTTTTTGACTTGTTTTAGAACTATATTGCTAATTGTGAGTTAATAAAGTTTTAATAATGCTGCCGGTTGTATAATATTTAATTTTGTATTTTAAAAGGTTATAAAATTTGGTTAAAAAGTAGTTTTTGAAAATTAATTTATAAAGTTGCTGTTATGCCCTTATAATCTTATTGGTAGCCATATGGCTACTCTGACCAGAACTGTTAAAAATTTTGAATAAATATATGTATATATACAGGGCCGTAGGAAAGAAAATTGAAAAAAAAGGTCCTTAAACACTACCCCAAAGTAGGTTTAAGGACCTTTTTTTTTAGTCATTTTTCATTAAATTTCTTCAAAATTATTTATTTGAAAAATTATTGTGGGGGGGGGGGCAAAAACACCTGCTGCCCACCCGGTTGCTACGGGCCTGATATATATATATATATATATATATATATATATATATATATATATATATATATATATATATATATATATATATATATATATATATATATATATATATATATAATCTCTTACAAAAAATTAAGCATTATGGTATAATTAATACAACCTATTTCTGGATTAAAAGTTTTCTTACTGATAGAAAGTAATATGTTCATAATGTGCAATCCGGAATATTAAATGTCGTTTGGGGAGTTCCACAAGGATCAATCCTTGGTCCGCTCTTATTCTTAATCTATATTAACAACTTTTGTAATGCATCATTAAAACTGAACTCAATAATGTTTGCAGACGATACTAATTTATTTCTTACCAATAATCATATTAAACATCTTTATACAGATATGAAGATAGAATTTAATAAAGTAAATAGTTGGTTTAAAGCTAACAAACTCACACTTAATGTTGAGAAAACCAACTATACTCTATAAAAAACACAAGAATTAAACATTCCTCTTAAATTGCGCGAACTGTACTTAAATGATGCAATAATTAAAAAACAAGTATAAAGTTCCTCGGAATCCTTGTCGATGAAAATTTATCCTGGCTTTCCCATATAAATTACATACATTCAAAAGTTACCAAAAATATTGGCGTAATGTATAGGGTTAGACCATACGTCAATATGTTAAAGTTTCAAATTAATATACTTTGGACTGATACAATGTTTTATTAATTACGCAAATATATCATGGGTAAGTACGCAAACTTCAAAACTTCAAAAAATTTATAGGCTCCAAAAACACGCTTGCCGTATTATATACTGTAAACATAAACGTGAACATGCAAAACCTCTTATGAGAGATATGAAAATGATGGATATATTTGAAATAAATATTTATCCGCATCTAATTTTTATGTTTAGATACTATAACAACCTCTTGCCAGCAAACTTCAAAGATAAGTTTGAAATAAATTCTAAAATCAAATAGAAATAAAAACTTTAAATTGCCTCGGAAATGTAATAAACTCTCAGAATTTTGTATCTTATCGAGGACCTAATTTATGGAATGACTGTCAAAAGGAATTTAAATTTATGATGAAGTCTTTAAATTCATTTAAGTTTCATTTCATTTTTTTAAAATTCATTTAAGTCTTTAAATTCATTTAAGTTTCAATTAAAAAAAGAAATTTTTTAAAATTTGAACTTAAGATAAAGTTTTTTCTTTTATATATATATATACACTCTAAATTTAAAAGTGTTAAATCACGCCGTTTTGGTGTTAATATAACCTCAAAAAGTGTTAATTGAAAATAATTTCAGAAAAAGGTGTAAATTTACACCGTTTTAGTTTAATTTAACTCTGTAGGTGTATTTTTATCAAAACGGTGTAAAATAACACCTTTTTTGTTAACTACACCGTTTTAGTATAAAATTTAAATAATTTAAAGTTTTTCTATTTTTACACTGTTTTAATGAAAAGTGTTAAATTACACCAAAACGGTGTGCAGCATGAAATACACCAAAACGGTGTATTTCATGCTTTAATTTAGAGTGTATATATATATATATATATATATATATATATATATATATATATATATATATATATATATATATATATATATATATATATATACTCTAAATTAAAAAGTGTTAAATTACACCAAAACGGTGTGCAGCATGAAATACACAAAAACGGTGTTAATTTACACCGTTTTGGCGTATTCCATGCTGCACACCATTTTAGTGTTAATTTACACCGTTTTGGTGTTAATTTACACCGTTTTGGCGTATTTCATGCTGCACGCCGTTTTAGTGTTAATTTATACCGTTTTGGTATTAATTAACACCGTTTTGGTGTATTTGATGTTGTACATCGTTTCAGTGTTATTTTACACCGTTTTGGTGTAAATTTGAAAAAGTTTATAAAAAAATTTTTTTTGCTTTTATTTATAATTTTATTTCCAATAAATATATACATACAATAACTTTTCAATAAATTCATAAAATTCGTTCTATATTAGTTCTGTACACAGCCATAATTTTTGTGAACCATGCAGTGAAGACATGATATTTTCTTTAACCTATTTATCGAGCATTTTTACAATGTTTTCGAACAGTACCTATAGATAGTTTCATATGAAATCCATGTATAAACACAACCAAGCAAAAAAAAAATCAGTAATATTTTGATGTTATTTATATATAACATTGGTAAGGATTTTGGAATATATTGAAACTTTCGTTTAGAATGGAATAACTTAGTTTTACCAGTGTTAAAAGATAGGCTGTTAGCGATAAGCCAGTTTGATATTTGTTCTAGTTCACTATTTGCTACTTGAAATAGATAATATTACTGTGAGAATAGAATAAAGTGGTGTTGTCTGCAAACATAATAGTAGACATAGTGTTTGATGCTTTATATTGATCGTTGACATAGATTAAGTACATCAGCGGGCCTAAAATGGAGCCTTGTGGAACCCCACATGATATTTTAAGTTTGTTTGTCTGAAAGCCTTCATTTAAAGAAATAAACTGCTTTCGATCAATTAAGTAACTGGTAAACCATTTATCGTATTCGTGGCTTATTCCATAATATTTTAGTTTTTCTAATAAAATCTGATGGTTAACAGTGTCAAATGCTTTTGACAAGTCTAGGAATATACCTAAGGTGAATTTGTTATGAAAAGATGCTCCACTGATAACTTCAACAAGTTGCATAAGCGCATGTTCCGTAGAGTAATTTGATCGAAAACCATATTGGTTCCAATAATGAAGATTGTTATCATACAAAAATGCAAATACCCTATTATACATGATACGTTTAAGGATTTTTAAAAAAACAGGTAATACTGATATAGGTCAATAATTTGTAACCAGACTTTCATCTCCTGATTTAAAAATGGGTGTAATAATTGCAACTTTCATTTTATCTGGAAAAACACCTGTTTTTAGCGATTTGTTGTGTATTTTTTTGTTTTCCAAGAATCTCTTTAATTGTATCTCACGTTTTTTTTCAGTTACCTTTTAGTTCTAACAGCTTGTTTTTGAAGTATGTAGTTCTGGCTATTTTTTTAGTTCTTTCATATAGACGTTTGTGCTCTAAGTAATTATGCTTATCACTTTCTTTCTTTGATCTAATAAAGCGTATATATAGCTTTTGTTTTCGCTTCGAAGACTTTAAAAGGTTTTTAGTTTTTATTTTTATAAGACTTTAAAAGGTTTTTATTACCAAGGATTAAGAAGTCCTTTAGTTTTATACGGCTTGTTTTCTTAGGGAAATGCTTATCGTACAAATTGAAAATTTTATCTAGGAAAAGATTGTAGCTGTTATTAGCACATGTCTCGAGAAAAACAAAGTTCTAATTTACAGTCGATAGCTCTAGTTTAAACATATTTTTTGCTCGGGTTGTAAAGATTATTTTTTGAAGTACCATGTCATTCCTTTAAAAAAACTTGAACATTTTGAAATAAAAAACAGTAATTTACTATGGTTTAAAGAATACTTATCAAACAGACAGCAATACATTCAATATGGAAATGTTAAAACGACAAAAAGTATAATAAAATGTTGAGTTCCTCAAGGCTTAATCTTAGGACCGTTACTGTTTTCTCTTTATATAAATGATCTATCTCTTACCTCGAACATATTAAATTTTATTTTGTTTGCGGATGACTCCAATCTGTTTCATTCTCATAGGGATATTAAAACCCTCTTTAAAGTAGTTAATGAAGAAGTAAACAAAGTAAATGATTGGTTTATTTGAAATAAACTTTCACTTAACGTTAACAAAACTAAATTTATTCTATTTCACAAAACAACCAAAACAGGAACCTTCCTTTAAAGTTACCTAATCTTAAAATCAATAATATAAATATTACTAGGCAAACAACTGTAAACTTTTTAGGAACTATTTTAGACGAAAATTTAGCATGGAGGAAACATATAAGCACTTTTGAAAAAAAACTTTCAATAAACATTGGAATGATGCATAAAGCAAAACCATTTTTGGATATAAGATCTTTAAAAAGTTTATAATTTTCCTTTATATATAGCTATCTAACTTACGGCAATATCGTATAGGCAAGCAACAGCTACGCTAAGTTAAAGAAAATTTATACTAAACAAAAACATGCATGTAGAATTGTATTTGGAGTAAAAGGAACTGTGCTTTGTGAGCCACTTCTACGCAAACTCAATGCATTAAATGTGTTTAAAATCAACATATTCCTTGTCATACAGTTCATGTATCAAATAAAACATGGACTGTCTTCAGCGATATTCTATCCTTATTTTAGAAAAGTAAGCCATAAATACCCCACCAAGTTCTCAGAAAATAACTTTGTAACTCAAAAGTATAATCTAAAGTTATGTTCTTATTCTATTCAGTACTGGGTGCAATTTTGCCGAAAAACTTTCAGCATTTTGTTAATATTAACGAAAAAACATTTCCGCAATTCAAATCTAAATTAAGACGTTATTTAGTACTTACGGATTTTAATATAGCAGATCTTCTCTGTCACTTTCAAAATTTTAAAATTTATTAAACTAAATTAGCACCATAAAATTAAAAATCCAGACCATTTAACAATATTAAAAATTTCAATGTCTTTATCATACTTTCATTGAAAATATATACTCTTAAAGTTACCTCAATTTTCTTGATATATTTTATGATATTGGAACAGAAATTTTATTTGAATTTTGTATTATTTTGAAAGAAAATAATATATACAATATATATATCGAATCACGTTCAGTTTATAACCAAAAACAGAAAATTTTTGTCATTTTTATTACATTATTTTAATCATTTCTTCTTTTTTTTTTTTAATTATCTTATTACTTTTTTATTTTTTTATTTCTTAACATCTTAAAATTGTCTTTTTTTAAATGCTGTTGCTTATATATTACGGATTATTATATATTACGGATATTTATTTGTGTTACTATTGGGGCTCGGTGATAAGGCTATTTTATGCCTTCTTCTTGCTCCAGCCAATTGTACTTTTTATATTGTTGTACTTTGTGAATATTTTTAACGGCGAAATAAACTAATAAACTAAAACTAAGGAAAATAGTTGCTTTATCCAATTCAAAGTAAGAAGTGTTCAGTTTGTTTTTGTTGAGAAGTTAATATTGAATAAGTTGAGCTTTTATTCGAGTATTGTCAATATATGTCTTTTGTTAGGGAGATACTTTTGATGACGTTACTAAATTAGTGGTTGCTAGTGGCTATTTGTGAAAAATTCGAGTAAGATTGTCATTTCTAATACCGTAATGAAATTTAATTTTTTCTTGTTCACTTCTTAACGCATTTTTTTTGTGTCGTTCTATTAATTTATTTTGAATAAATTCTATTAATGAATCTTTGACTTGCTGTTAGATCGCGACCGATATACACATTTTTAAATTTTTTGATTTTTCTTAATTTAATTGATGCTTTAAGAACCATATTTTTGTTATTAGCATCTTCGATAAGCAAAAGATCGATGTTTCCTCTAGATTTAAGACGGCAAATAGATCTCACTTTTGCTCCATCGGATTTAATAACACTAAGTATATTATTTGCTTGCATTTTGTCATTTTCTAGTTTTTTCGTCTGTGAAGAACATTGCGGAGATTCTAATCCATAGATGATGACGTTTGTTTCTCTACGTTCTTGGTCTTTACGTTCCTTTGTGGTTTAAAAAAGAAGAGATAGTTGGTCTTTTTTTTTTTGGCAGCCCCTGATATAACTTTCGACTACGTAGTTTCATTTGTATCAGAATTAACTTCTTTTAATTTTTCCATTTCTGAAATTATACTTTTTAGTTGCTTGTTTTCTTTAACACATTCCGCAACCTCAGATTTTAAGTTTTTTATTTCACCCTCGAAAATTTTTATTACGCCATCTAACATCTTTTTTATCTGTTTTTTTTTTTGCTGAGCCGTTAAATTTGTCATGATTTTACTTTCAGATGTAGTTTAGTTTAAAAAAAAATTTGTTTTTGTTTTATTTTGTTTGTTTTCTTTTTCTTATTAATATTGGATCGTATCGTGTATTTCAATACTAATATATATTATATATACGAATATGTATTTATTTATATTATTTGTATTATTTATATATATTTATTTGATATGTATTTTACATATAATTTATACAAAATAATTTACTAACATTGATAATTTGTTAATATCAGAGCGTAAAAATTAAGCTTATTGTTCAGAAAATTGTACAGAAAACAAAAATATAGGAAAATAAAAACAGGTTCAAACGCAACTTAAAACTTAGTCAGAACCTTATACTAGTGTAAACAAAATATTAGCTTAAAAAGTAACTATAAGTACAACAAAATAAAAATAAAATATACATACATATATCACTTTGTAGTATAGATAATAAAGTTTAGTAAATATTTCCATAATATAAATATTATTGTCAAATTTTGATAATACGCGAGAGAAGAAGATTTTTCAGCTTAACTTTAAAAAGATGCAAAGAAGTAGGTAGATCAAAATTAAAATTGAGCAAAACAATTTTGTTCCAGAATAGGGGTGCACAATAATCAATGAAAAATTGGTTAAAATTGTTCGACAAAAAGGCTCATATGGAAAGTTGTTATTTTTAGAGAGTATTTATTGGTAGGTTTCAAGGTAGTTAAATCATTAAAAACGGCAGGAGAAAGATTGTTTTTACATATATATATATAAAGCATAAAATATTAAAATTGTTAAGTTCGTAAATACTAATATTCTCATTTCATAAAAAAGTTGTTTAGAGTGAGAAAAACGATCAGCAAAATTAATTACACGTATTGCATGTTTCTGACGGCGATAGAGAGATTGTAACTTTTATCAGTGCTTGCCCAAGCAATATTTGCATAATTCATATAGCTATGAATGAATGCATAATAAAGTTCGGATAAAAACTTTTTATTTATATAGATTCTGGACTTCTAAAGAATTCCAATATTTTTTGAAACTTTAGTATCAACATAATCAATATGTTGCTTCCATGTGAAGTTCTCATTAAGGAATACGCCTAAAATTTTTGTGATACAATCTCTTTTTATTTCAATTTGGTCAATAAAAATATCAGGTAGAGTTGGGGGTAAATAACGTTTTTTAGTTATCGAATGAAAAAGAATCTTTTTTGTTTTTTTAATATTTAGGGCAGTTTATTGCATTTGAACCAGATAAAAATTATTTTGAGTTCTTCATTCATAGTAGTGAAGAGTTTATTAATATTGTTATCAGATAAAAATAAATTAGTATCATCCGCAAACATAATACTAAAAAGATCAGAAGCTTTATGCAAATCATTAATATATATTAATATAAGAAGTGGCCCCAAAATTGATTCTTACGGAACACAATATGAAATATCTAAAATATTTTTTTGATCGTTAAAAGAAACAAATTGTTTTCGGTTTGTTAAATAACTTTTAAACCATTTCAAAATTACACCATCCACTCCATAATATTCAAGTTTATGAATTAAAATGCTATGGTTTACTGTATCAAATGCTTTTGATAAATCCAAAAAAAATACCTAAAGTGAACTGTCAATTTTTGAAAGAGTTAGAGATTTCACGGACGAACTGGATGATTGCATGCTCAGTAGAACTTTTTTTTTTAAATCCAAACTGATTTTTATAAAAAAATTCTTCTCCTTAAAATAAGTATATAATTTATTGTAAATAATTTTTTCTAAGATTTTTGAAAATGTTGATAAAATAGAAATAGGTCGGTAGTTACATACATTAGTTCTGTCTCCTCCTTTGTATATTGTGTTTATCTTAGCTATTTTTAACTTATTAGGAAAAACTCCTTGTTGACTCTTAAATCTAGAGGAAAGAAAACTTGAAGGAGACGAAAAATGTCACCTGGCCGATGTACAAAGATAACAAAAAAATAAGAAAATATGTACAAAAACTATACTTTTTTATACATAATAAACTTTTTTTTTGTTGATGTTTTTGATAAAAAAATTCGTTTCAATTATTATGCAAAGTTGATAATATTGCCATTTGGTGGTCTGTAATAAATAGATAGATCACAGAATAACAATAAAAATCAAAAAATATATATAAAAAACTTTATTAAACACCGCCTTCGAGAATGTGGCATATTTAAATCTGTTAAATGTTGTAGATATATCTAAGCAAGTGACCAATATACAAACTAAATTTAACGTCTTGTTTTCTTAACAAGTATATTCGCTGAACGATTATTTTATTCGTACAGCGAATAAGGGGGAACGAATATATTTGTTTAACGAATATGCGTAAAACATTTGTATGAACAATATTATTTGTTCAGCAATCGTTCAACGAATAAAATGAAAACAAACGAATATTCGTAACCGTTTAACGAATAATCTTTAAAAAAAAAATTGTTTATCAAACATAATCATTGCATTCTATAAAGTTGCATAAAAATATTTTTTTATATAACCCTTTAGAGCCCATTATAGCAGATCTGCTACATACTTTTTATTTGCCTGGCATTTCAGTATGGCTAATCTATTTATATCAAAAATGCCTATGGTTGCATATTTGCAGCTTGCTTACATTACGTAGTGGATTTAACTACATTACATAAAATGCAGCTTGCTTACATTACGTAATTAATATAAATTAATTGCTTACATTACGTACTTAATTGCATTACGTATTTAATTTAAATATTATTAGTTTGTGTTATCAAAACACCAGCACTCAAATCTTACTTTTGAAAAACTGCGATATTGTCTGTAATGTGGCTCCAATGCACTTTCTTTTATATAACTGTGTGATAGTTAATATATGAAATAAATACTTTTTTTTTTTTAATTATTAAAAAGGTTAATATAGAAAACTTCTAATTTGGATTTTTTTAATATATTATTTAACATTTTAATAATAGCTTTAGTACAACCTTAAATACTCGCTTGTCCCCTTAACCCCATACCTATCCCACTTAATTCCAATGGCATGGTTTCTCTACAATCATATATATATATATATATATATATATATATATATATATATATATATATATATATATATATATATATATATATATATATATATATATATATATATATATATATATATATATATATATATATATATATATATATATATATATAAATTAAATTAATAATAAAATAAATACAATTAGATTTGAAACATAACTCGGAGTTTCACGCTTTATGCGATCATCAGACGTTACAAACAACCGTAACAACAACAAAAATTATATACAAAAATACAATACAGTGTTAGCTTAGATGACGTTAAAGTTGCAAATAACAAATTTGTTTTCGTGGCGACATTTTGATATTAGTTCATTTCGTTTATTCAGTAGTTTCAAAGATGACGTAATGATATGGTATTTTTCGGTTAAGCAAAGGTTACATAACTTTCCTCCAGGTTTAAATGGTTCCGCCCTATCAATAACTTTCCACGTAAGAATAGGATTTGAAAATCCCTTTTTTTTCATTTCCCAGATATATTTCGAAAGTTCTGTGGCGTTAGCTTTACTTTCGTATTGAAAGGAATTTTTATGTTTGTACCAGCGATCTTTAAAGGTGTGTTCCGTTAGACCAATATAATTAAGACCACTATCCTGCGGTGATGTTTTTACATTGCAGACGTAAATTATATTTTTACTGAGACACATACCTTGCAAAGGACATTGAGAAGGTTGCTGGCAGTTACATGTTGGAACAATTGTGTTGGAAACATTAGATAATATTTTTTTATTGTGTGAATTAATAATATTGGTGATGTTAGGAAGACAGCTATAACTAACTTTTAAATTATTCTTATTAAAAATTTTTCGAAACTTATGTGTTTTTGAAAAATGCTTTTCAATTAGATTTAGAAAATTTTTTGCGATGTTGGTTTTTACATTTTGTGAAAACGGAGGATTAAACCAAATAATGTTTCGTGATCTTGATTTTGGTTTTGATGAGGTAAGGTTTTTTTGAAAACTAATCTTTTCATTATACCCACTTGCTGTTAACGCATTGTTATAAAATGGTGATGCTATATCAAAAACTTCCATGCTAGATGAAATATTGCTAATACGGTTAGATATCATAGATGGTATGGATTTAATAATACTAGGTGGGTGGTTAGAACTTGCGTTGATGTATAATGGGTGGTCACCTGGTTTTCTGTATGGCTGGAAAGTATATTCTGTCAGGTTGAAAGTAACATCGAGAAAGTTTACAATTTTTAAGTTGGTTTTTATTGTAAGTTTTAGATTAAATTTCTCTTTAAAAAGATGAACGATGTTTTTCTTGATTCTCTCGGATTGCGGCCCATTAATCCCATGAAAACAGCAAAGGCCGTCATCTCTATATAATCCGACGTTTTGCAACCCATAGACTTGACTTAGAGTATGAAGAATGAAAAGGCCAACTAATTCACATACTTCAGCCCCATCATAACTTCCCATAGTGACGTCAAAATTAGGATCTCCATGTTTTTTGACCCAGATACTATTGTGTTCAGTAAACAGTAAAGATCTTCTTGAGTGATTTATAATATTTAATGTTTTTTCTGAGATTTCCGTAAACTGTTTGGCGTGAATAAGTGAATTTTGAATTAATTCTTTAGAGATAGAAGGATAGAACTCTTCGATATCGAACTGGACAAAAGTAGAGTTTTGTTTGTCTTTAATATTACGGAACCAATTTATTACGTCATCCGTATTATGCCATTGGTTTACAAGGGTGGCTTTTTTCACTTTATTGTTGATGTTTTCCAGTAAAATTTTACTCACCTTTCCAAGTTCTGGTTTTGATGGATTAATTAATCGACATTTAGTATTGTTGGCAAAATCATCTTTGTGATCTTTTATCGTTATAAACGCGGTATTCATTGCAAGACACTCCATTCTGTTGTCAATATCTAAGTCTTTAGCAATTACTTTTGCCGCATTATTAATGTTATTATATTGCGAATTATCAGATTTTTTGTAAGTTCTGGTTACATTTTCACTAAAAAGTTTATTGTAAGAAGATTTTTTGTAACTGCCGGCAACCTTCTCAATGTCCTTTGCAAGGTATGTGTCTCAGTAAAAATATAATTTACGTCTGCAATGTAAAAACATCAACGCAGGATAGTGGTCTTAATTATATTGGTCTAACGGAACACACCTTTAAAGATCGCTGGTACAAACATAAAAATTCCTTTCAATACGAAAGTAAAGCTAACACCACAGAACTTTCGAAATATATCTGGGAAATGAAAAAAAAGGGATTTTCAAATCCTATTCTTACGTGGAAAGTTATTGATAGGACGGAACCATTTAAACCTGGAGGAAAGTTATGTAACCTTTGCTTAACCGAAAAATACCATATCATTACGTCATCTTTGAAACTACTGAATAAACGAAATGAACTAATATCAAAATGTCGCCACGAAAACAAATTTGTTATTTGCAACTTTAACGTCATCTAAGCTAGCACTGTATTGTATTTTTGTATATAATTTTTGTTGTTGTTACGGTTGTTTGTAACGTCTGATGATCGCATAAAGCGTGAAACTCCAAGTTTCACGCTTTATGCGATCAAATCTTGTTTCAAATCTAATTGTATTTATTTTATTATTAATTTAATACATATTTGCTCTACTTTTGTATTGAGCACTGTCTACCGAGAAATTACTTTTATTATTGATATATATATATATATATATATATATATATATATATATATATATATATATATATATATATATATATATATATACTGTCAATCTCAAGGTCCAATACATATGCTTTTTTTAATGATCTCCACATCTTCCCACTCTCCACTATAATATTTATCTTAATTATTACTTATTAAAAAGCGAAAAAATGTAGCCAAAAAAAAATATCCATAAAATTCATTTAAACTTGAAAACTCAGAACATTTGTACTAATAATTTGGCCACCCATTGTAGATCGATAGAGAGAAACTCGTGTACGCATACACACATGACAAAGTCACCAGTGAACCAGTGACATTTGAAACCCGCATATTTTAGTATTATATTCAATTTATAAATTAAAAAAACAAGTTTATTTACGTGCTAACAATATTATACAATTTAATTTAAATTTTCTTCCATTTGTTTAAAATACTTACACGTTATACTTGATGTGACAAGATGCAAAATATAAATTCAACATTAAAAAAAGTCATTTTAATTTCACTAAAAAAGAATCCATATAAAAAAATTTATTTACGTATCATAAATAATTTTATTTATTATGCTTCTATCCCATTACGCTGCAGTTGCATTAATCACTATCGCTACTACTGCTACTACTGCTACTTTTATGTTTATGTTTATCTTTCTTATGCTTTTTTTTCTTTTTTTGTGCCTGACCTACCATATGCCCTCCAATTGCATCAAACGCAAATCCTCCTTCAAGAAGCTTTTTTTGTTCTTTCTTGAATTTTTTCAATTCTTTTTTGGTTAAACTACTAGGTGGGTAAATAACACTAGGAGGATATGCTGGATGAGATTGTTGTCCTTGCAAAGAATGACTTTGGATTTGATCCAATTGCGATGCAAAGGATTGGATACCCTGAAGGAGGTTATCCAATCCAAAGGAAGGAAATCCTGAAGGAGGTTGACTACCTAATTGTGGTGGATATATTGGAGCAGATCCATGGATTGGATTACCAAGAGGGTAGCCAGATGGTGGATGACCTGTTGGTGGATAACCAGAAGGTGGGTAATTTGCTTGTGGATGACTTCCAGGATATGGTCCTTGAGTTGGTGGTCCTCCAGGATATGGTGCATGACCTGAAGGTGCTCTTGGATATGGTACTTGACCTGAAGGTGCTCCTGGATATGGTGCATGACTAGAAGGTGCTCCTGGATATGGTCCTTGACTAATAAATAAAGTTTCATTCACATTAAATGGAACACTAGAAATAATTAAAAAAAAAAGATATAGTATATTTTAATAACTAGTAATTATAATATTAAACTACATATACATTACAACATACTGCAGCATGATATACATATTGCAAAATATTACTAAGCTATTACAAGATTGTTGTGCTATATTTAAGATATATTTAAAACCTTTTCTACAAAAAATATAATGAAGACTGTTACATGAAGTAATTCTATAGTTTTATAATAAATAAAATACATTACATAATTTTGAAGACAAGCAAACTTAAGCAGTATTTGATTAATACACACTTAATTAACAATTGAAATTAGGGTTGGCATTCGGCAATACTGACCTAAAAATGTTTGAGGTTGGCAAAAAATTGCTGACTTCATTTTTATATTTTATGGTAAACCCGCTGTGTCAAATTATTTTTACCAACCTAATGCAACCTCTAACAGTTTGAGTTTTTTTTTTTTAATTCCAAGGGTTGCTTAATGTATGTGAAATTAAAAATGCAGAAATATATATTACAAACTATTAAAATATAAAATCGCTTGTTAAAATAGTGTTATAACACAATTCATTGTAATAATGCTAATATTGCATTATTACAATAAATTATATTTATACAATTTTATAAACATGTATCATACACTGAGGTATAATGGCAATAGGGGCAGATTGGCCTAGTTGACTTTATTCAAATATTAAGCACATTAACAAACCAGGAGTCTAGGTAAAGGCTAGAAGTACTTTAAGCCTTTTTCTTAAAAAAAAATTTATTGGGACATACTTGACATTGTTATTTTTAAAATTTTTTTGATCAAATCAAATTCTTTATACTCCACCGGTGTTTGATTGGTACTGCATTATGTAAGTATCAAGTTTGATGCTTATAGTTTAGGAATTCTTTTAGAATATAATATTGCAAATTATCAATTGGTCATTTAAGAATAAAGTTGTTTATAATCTAAAAATGACGGAGCAGTTTGACCTAAAATCAACCTGCTTCATTGTCATAAAGCACATCAACCATAGTGAAAAACCTATCCTAAAGAACTTTTATTATTATTAAATAGTTTTAGATTTATGTGGTAATGCTTTATTTTTTGATATAAAAAACAAACAGGGGCTACTAAATAAATGTTTTTTTTATAACTTAGAGACTTTTGTAAGAGAGAAATGTGAAAGAATATGTTTTCAACAACTTTAAACTTCCAACTTAGATTATTTACTTTTAGTCTTAATATATTTATATACACATATATATATATATATATATATATATATATATATATATATATATATATATATATATATATATATATATATATATATATATATATATATATATATATATATATATATATATATATATATATATATATATATCAGTGGCTGACTGGCAGTATATATATTACCCGCCATGAAAATAATTAAAGGGCAATAACTATTCTTTAAACAGTTTGCTCAATTCAGAGGACGAAGATGCATATCTTTGAATGATCGTATCATACTCAAGGCTATTAAGTAGACTTTTTTCTACAGACATCAACATATACGACTCTAAGTAGTCATTCAACTTAGAATTTCGCAATACTGTCTTGATTAACTTTAACTTAGAAATCAGTCTTTAACATTCGGCTTGTGTTACAGAAATAGTACATATTGTTTTTTAAATATGATACAAGTTTTGTCGTTGAGTCTATATGCTGCAAGAATTCGTAACACACAAGATGGACACGATCCACATGCTCCATTAGTATGCTGATAACAGCGCGGTTCTTCTAAGTTATCCTTTTGATTTGCATTCTCTCTCATTGTCGTCGTTAAGGGCAAGGACAATTTCAAAATCTCATAGTTAGTGACAAATGATAATAGTTCGACCTTTATTTTATCAACGTCGGCATCTGGTAAAAATTTGATAATGCTGTGTAAACTGTTTTCAGAAATTCCCGAAATGGCAAGATCATCAAAGTTTGATGTATCAAAACATGCCATGTCCATATATAATTATCGATGTGAAGTGAAACGTGACTCAAGACTTAGGGCTTCCTGATCTATTACCGCATTGTAAGTGTGAGTTCTGTAGAGTTCGGAAGCTTTAGATTCGTCACGTTCATCAACTGTATGTTCATCTAAAACCATTGGTGTCTTCCGCTTCCGTTTAACTATTAGTTCTATCTTAAACTTTAATATGGTTTCAGTTCTCTGAATGATGCTTGCGTTTGCCATCCGTACAAATAAAAGAGCGTTATTATGAACACCGTCAAAATGTCTTGATTGACTTTTCAATTCAATTGCGGCTTTCTCCACCATCTTGAATGCTACCAACACATTTAATCCACGAGCTTTCAGGTATATTGAAAGTGTTCCCGCTTTTCCAAAAATTCGCAGGTATGTAAAGGCAGTAAAAATGGTGTCAAATTTTAGGAATGGCATGTGCAATGTCTTAGCTTCATGGCGTGTCTATGCATCTGATTTGCTTATACATGACAGACATAAAACTAAATTAAAAAACACTGCTGAAGATGGCTCAGCAAATGTTCCAAATTTAGCCGTTCATCTTATCCATTCCAATTTGTGTTTCAACAAGTTTAATCCATGTTGCCATTCGTTTATATGACAGTTTTATGAATGTTGAAACATTTTGCAAAAGATTAAAAAATGAAACTGCCTGAATGCAGCAACTGGTTGCCTCCTTCACAACTAAGTTGAGAGCATGAGCGCAATACTAAATATGTACATGGTGGTCTGCAGCTTCCATAATCTTTTGTTGCAGTTCGTTGTACTGGCCATGATAATTTGAAGCACCATCAGTGCTGTCCGATAGGTAGCATTGCAAATTAAAGCAAAGCCACCGTAGCGTCAAATTTAAAAGATCAAAAAAGCCTTGGCCTGTTTGCTTGGTACAATAGAAAACATCCGTTCATGCACAGTAGCATCTAAAACATAGCAAACCACAATGCTGAATTGGTCAATTGCAGATTAATCAATTGCAGATATATATATATATATATATATATATATATATATATATATATATATATATATATATATATATATATATATATATATATATATATATATATATATATATATATATATATATATATATATATATATATATATGTGTGTGTGTGTGTAGAATCAACTTGTACGAAGTACACTTTTGCTTCGGACACTTCTATTGCAATCATATTTTTCATAATATTGAGAAAATTTGATTATTAGTCTTACTAAAAAACGTAACCAGAGCACCGCAACCTTTGACGTTTCAGTTTTTCTATTCTTTTGGTTGATTTCTCTTGACACATGGAGAGATGAGAAGCTAAAAGTGGGTCTTATTTGGCCAAGAGCTGTACCAAAGGCAAAAAATTTCCATGATTTATTTCATCATTGTCCAATGAAAGCACCTTCATTTCTATGACCTCGAAATGGCAATGTTTGTTTACATAAATGTTTAATGATATCAATAACTCAAGAAAGTATTTGTTTCCGCATCAGTACTTCATTATTATGTTTCTTTATTGCTGTTCTACAAAATTTGTCAAAGTCTTGATTATTCCTTATACGAATGTAATCAAGAACTGCCTGCGGTGGGTGCTGTTTGATTCGTGTTTTGCAACCCGTTGGCTAACTCGTCTAAAATCTTTGAGGCCAGACACAAATGATGAAACGACGTTAGACTGTGGTGATTCAAATGCAACACAAAATGAGCAATATAAAGACTGAGAATTTCGGCTAAATGACAACCAATTTCTCGGTATGCTATCCTTCAAGTCCCTTGTCTATGATAGATCTTGTTATCAAACGGTAAATGTTCATGTGGTTGAATTGGATGTTTGCTAAAAAACATTTTTACTGCAAACGTGGTGGATATTCAAATGCTGATGTACTATATAGTACATCAGCATTTGAATATCCAGTCGAATTCACATATGTGAAGTCGAATTCACATATGTGAATTCGACTTTCTCCACCACCTCGTGCTGGTATTAATTCTAATGTATTCTGCGAATTCTACTCAATATCTCCACTACCTTTTGCTTGTATAATTACTGATGTACTCTATAAATTTGACTCAATGTCTTTGCTACTTCATACTTGTATTATTGCTGATGTATTCTGTAAATACTGATATATAAATAAACTGATGTATTCTCGTGCTTTTATTATTTCTGATGTAATTTGTAAATTCGACTCAATATTGCCTTGACATTGTGCTTATACTGACAAAAATGATTAAATAATTAATTTGCACTTTTTTGCAAAAACTTTTATCTCTGTCTGTATTTTTTCTTTGCGCTTTTGTTCTCCAGATTTTGACATGATGACACGTGACCTGAGTTAAGAGTTTAACATTTAAAAAATATAGCAAAAATAAAGATCGTCGCTTTTAAGAAAAAATGATATTTAGATCTCCCAAAATAAATTTTGTTCGATCGGCAAATTTGTTTGAACGGCAAAAATTGCGAATCAAACTTTATATTAAAACTAAAGTAAAGGCAGGCCACTAATGACAGATTTTTGGTAAAGAAAGGGGGCAATGACTCCTTAGCCACGACACTAATTCCGGTTCATTTTAGAATCTTAACCTTACTTATTAATTTTAATAAATAACTAATTCCGGTATATTTTAGAATTTTAACTTCTGCTATTATTTCGAGATCTGTGAAATTTCGAATTCTTGAATTCTATTTTTAAGTTAGGACTTTGCTTACTTCTGGAATTATTGAAACTATTGCAATTAAACATTAGAAAATTCATCATTGATTATTTTTCTATTGTATTTTTTGAAGGAAATAAAAGGAAAAGAGCAGCAATTTATCCTTTTTTTTTTTTAGTACTTTAACTTAATAGGTGGAGAACATTATGATAATTAATAAAAAAAAACAACATATTTTTAAGAAATAATTTGGATTACACACTTTATAACAGTTCTTACACTTTTGATCTATAATCGTGTTTAAATTAATTAATTTTTAAATTTTATTTATAACTTTTTAACAATTTGAAGTGACAGAACAAAATCCTAAAGAATTACAAATACAGGTGGTTGCACCCCAAAAGCCACGCGAAAGTAGGAGGGTCTAGATTTATTTTCTAGGGAAAGATCATAATTTTGTTAATATGGGTTCTGAAAGATAAGCCTAAATAGGGTTCTTCCTGGTAGGTATGGTTTTTTAAGTCTCGCTTGAGTTCTTTTTCTAGAATGTTGAAGTTAACCACACATTTTTTCATGCACCCCAAAAACAACATTGACAAAATTGGCTATAAAATCTAAACTATTTGGAATTAAGACCTGGTTTTTTGTAGAAGATAGTTATAATAAATTAGTCTTAGGATGATTGTATCATTGCTAACTTAAATTTTTAGGATGTACTTCAATGTACCACAAAAACCACATCATGTGCACCCCAAAAACCACGTTGGTTATTTGAATATTTTAGAAAATATATAAAATAATTCAAAAAAAAAATTTTAGGATGTACTCTAAGATAGTAGCTCTTTGTCATCATAAAAAAAAAAAAAAAAAAAAGTTAATGTATTGTGGAAATACTACCATTGAACTATGTTATGTTTTTTGTTGTTTTAGAATTTTGTTTAATATAATATTATAAAGTAAAATGAAACCATCATCTGCATTACATCTACGTATAAACAAATCAAGAAATCTCAGTACTAAAGCTGATGCCATAGTGGCCAGAAAACACACAAATGATAAAAATAAACAGTTAGAAGCTGCAATAAATTGGTGCAAAAAATTTAATGGAAGGGGACAAGCAGCATTAAAGACAGGTTTGTTTCCCCTTATTAAAGATAGAGAGACAATCAACAGGCGATTAGATGGAAAAGTGATTAATGGAAAAGAAAGAGATTATTGTACTATACTTACAGATGATGAAGAAGCATCTATTGTGCGTTTTATAAAAAATAAGAACAGATGTTTACAGGCAATTAACAAACAGGACATAACCAAATTAATTATTAATGTGCTTCGTGTGAGAGATTACACTAATACAAAAATGAAAGGTGGACGGAAGTTTCAAAAGTTATCATTAAATGCTCGAGCTGCTCTAGAAAAGGGAAAGTAAGTTTAATTGAATTCATTTAATCTACAATGATCCTATAAAAGTATGTAAGACGGGTAATATGACTCTTTTCTTTATGTAAATATTCCATTTTATAGATTGAGTCGATCATTTTGGCTTCGTTTTAATGCTAAACATAGCAGCCTTACAATCAAACGCCAAGGGAGTGTCTCAATAAACCGTGCACTTAATTGTTCAAGAGAAATGGCATGTAATCATTTAGGTAAGTTATTAATGAACAAATATAAATTCATAAATCTGAATGTACTTTTTTTTTTAATTTGTTCATTTCCCTATAATAACATTATTTCAGATTCCCTTGCTAAAGAACTAGTAGATGTTGGTGTTATGATAAATGAAAAAATGATTGAAACAGGGGTTTGGAATGGCACTGTTGATACATGCCGAAGATTTAATTGTGATGAAACACCCCAGTTTATTAATTATGGAATTGATGGTACCACTTCTGGATTATTTTATGCTGGCAAAGGAGATGCATGTCAAAGAATGTATAGAGAAAACAGAGAATGTGTCACAATTCAACCATTTGTTTCATTTTCAGGTATGCTATAATATGTTATGGTTCAAGAAAAAATTGAATATAAATAAATACAAGCATTAAAAAACTTTTTTATTTTTTATTTTTAGGCGACATATGTATGTGTCAGGTAATATTTAAATGTACTGGTATTACTAGTTCTATGGTTCCAACAGAAGCAGTAAATAAAATTCCCCATTTGTTAGTCACAACTACAGATAATGGAGTATCAACCCATGAATCTTTCTTGGCAGCATTGAAAGAGTTTGATGTCTACTTAAATGAAAAAAATGTTAAGCGACCCATCGTCTTATTATCAGATGGACATAGCTCTCGACTAGACTTTGATGTATTATCTTTTTTGGAGTTCAAAAGAATTCATCTTTTTCTTACTCCACCAGACACAACAGGAGTTACTCAACTTCTTGACCAAGTAAACAAGAACATTCATAGTGAGTATCGTAAGCAAAAAGACTCTATGTTTTCTGATATCTGTTCCTTAAACAAAGAAGCTTTTATGTTAGTTTTAGCTAATATATGGGACAAGTGGACAACCAAAGAAACGCTTGTAAAATCTGCTAAAAGGGTTGGTGTTGCCGAAAATGCATTGAGTGTTGATTTTATGCAAAAAGACAAATTCGAACAAGCAGAAAACTGTATTGAACCAGAAAAACAGACTTCTCCACTAATTTCTTCGCCGGATAAAAGATGTGGTTCAGCAAATTATTGGAAATCAAAATTTGAACAAGCGATGGAGTTGATTGATGAACTTCATGAAAAGAGCATTCAGCTGGAAGAAATACCTGGTTTTATGACAACCAAAAAGATAAAGCCAAAATTAACAAAAGATGCAACACGTGTTACCCAAGTACATGGATCAATGACTGCAAGCGATGTAATAACTCTAGTTGAAAGCATAAAAAGAAAAAAAGAAAAAGAAAAGGAAAAAAAAAAAAATGCTGCAAAAAAGAAAGAGGAAGTTACAAGACTCTTTATAACATGTAAGCTTCAATGCTATTGCGAGGAGATAAAATGTAAAGCTTTTGGCTTAAAGCAGTGTCCAACCTGCCTCAATATAATGCGGTCCATGCAGCAAAGCAAACTGCAAAGTAAATGGAAAAAACCCAGAAATGATTTTATCTGCAGCTGCTAGAAAGAAATAACTGTGATATTCAAAATCATTTTTATTGAATGAACTATTTGTTTTAAATTTGTTGTAAAGACTTGTTCTGGATAAACTTTTTTTTTTTAATTTTTTCTTAGCGCACCCCAAAAACCACATGTTAAAATGTAATTTTTAAACTTTTTTTTACAAGTTTCCCTTCTACTTATAATAAAAATGGTTTGATTTATGTAAATAGCATATAAAAGATAAGCAAACTAGATGGGATTTGCAAACTTAGTCTAAAAAACCAATATTTTATAGCAATATTACTTAAAACTCAATTATTTTTCTCAGCACTTTTTAAGTTTAAAACGGTTGTAAAAAAAACTCCTTTATTGTTAATATTGATTTCTTTTGTTTTAATTGTTGCTGAAACATTCCTTTATAAGAAAAAATTTCTCATATGGTTTTAAAATGCATATTTAAATTTTTAGAGCCTTTTAACTGACCGCGTTGTTTTTGAGGTGCCTTGGTTTTTGGGGTGCATCTACCTGTATAGACTTAATAAAAATCTAAAACTCTGTACAAGCAAAAAAGATAAATACATTTTTTTTTTCAACACAAGCAGAAGTAGTTGTATTAAAAAATACCCTTTCACAAGCCTTCCCAGGAAAGGCTTTTTCGTCTCGTACGACCACGAAAACGTTTTTTAATTTAGACTTGATCAAGGCCGTTTGCGCGACTCAGGTTGTTTAAGGCCAGTCTCGGGTTTACTTCGATTATGTGCGGGTGACGTAATAATTTGTCGTTCAGTCTCGCGGGATGATTTTAAAACGTTGTTTTACAATATAGCGGTGACTTCTAGACTTAAAAACACCAACAAGAAAGTTTTTTCATTAATTTTTCAAATATATATCATGAGTTCATCTTTAAAAAGAAAACAAAAGAAATAATCTTTTCAACACAAAATATATTTATTTATTTTTAGTATTTCAAGTTATTTGATATTTTTGTCGACTGTGTGATGAATATTATTTAAACAATATATGCTGAATACTTTAAATTATAATATTGTTCAATATTAAGAATGTTATATATCCATATTATAAAATATTATGTTAAAACTTGCTTAACATCTGAAGAATATTCTAACGCTTATGTAATTTTTAATATTTGTAAATTTTCTACCTTTTAATTCGTTATATAGATTGTAAAGGGCTTCATGATAAGATCATGTGATCTTCTGGAAGTCCTACCAGTAATATATTCAATGTAAATTAACCTTGTCCATATTTTTCTGGAAAAAAAAAAAAAAAAAAAAAAAAAGTTCATAACATGCTATGAATTATCATATAATACAATGAATTCATAACAAACCATATTATTTATTGTTTAAATCTTAAATAGGGATCGTCCGTAAATTACGTAACACAAAATTTCAAAATAAACAAAACAAAAAAAGATCAGAAGTTTTCCCTCGCAGAGTCTTAATTTAAATAAATAATCAAAATTGAAAATTAAGTTAAATGAAAATTGCCGCGTAAAAGAGCTTAATATCTCCTACTTCTGTTCTTGAAATATTTTTTGCGTTGCGTAATTTATGGACGATCCAATTTTACGAATTATTAACCTACCTGACAAATTAATTCTGTTGTTACGACCCATCAAAAAGCCATTAAATACAAATCGTTAAGTATTAACGAATTCCCGACATTTAAGAGTTTTTTGTTGTAAGAAATGACAAAACGTCGGATTTTCTGCCTCACCTTCTAGATAAAATTATGGATTAATGGTAGAATACAATATCAATGTCGTTTAGGTCGCATATAACTAGAAAAGTTGTTACTAACAATTTAACTGCTTATTTTATCATATATTTATCTTTTAGTTAAAGGACAATTTAAGTCAACCTTCATATTGTCGTCAATAATAATTTTTTTAACTTTGCACAACTTTTGCTAAGTATTATTCAGTTAAGACAACAACTTTTCAAAAAAAAAATTATTTAAAAGAAATGTCTAGAAGGTAAGTCGAACTACCTTAAAAATTTGGACTGGCCTTAAACAACCTGAGTATGCGTTGCTGGAAAAAGTTTTAAATTTAAAAACTACCTAAGAAACTAAAGTAAACTTAAATAGAAAACAATAAAAATAGTTTAAATAATTTGTGTGTTGTTTTTATTTTTGTTTTTTCTTAGTGGTTATTATTATCGGGAACAAAATTCAGTAAATTAAAGCAAAAAAAAAAAAAAAAAAAAAACGGTTTTAAGCATTAAAAAGGTTGACTTTCCTATATTTTATGTGTTTTTTCTTTTAAAGAGGAAAAATAAAATATGTATCATCATCTGTTTGTAAAGTAAATTTGTATAATTATAATGTAACAAGTATATGTCAAGGGTTAAATTATACGATCGCGATTTGCAAACTCTGGTAAAATATTTGGTCTTTAAATTTTTAGTTCATGCAAAGCTGTGTACTTTGTTTACAATGAGCAAATTATTAAAAGTTTGCTAGCGAGAAAGTTACAAAAAACAAAACAAAAACAATAAACTTACGACTACAAAAGTAATAACACTTTAGTCACTAACTGCATTATAAAAGTAATTAAACTATAATTGTGTTATTACATTTGAATCGATGTATACAAAAACGTTCTAAGTCACAAAAACTATTTTTTCGGGAAACGAGAAAAAACGAAAATCCAAAATTATTACTTTAATAAATTCAAAAAAAAAAATCGGGGTGCTTTTTGACATCTTTAAGTATTAGATTTGTTAAATATATATCAAAATTTGAAATACATATATGTGTTATACATAGTTAAAGTTGTCTGACTTAGAACCTTTTTGTTTAGATGTGTTAAAGATATTAACAAAAAGCTTGTCTTTTATATATTTATTCATTTTTTGCAAAAAATGAATAAATATATAAAAAAAAGCAAAAGTCAAACTGTTACACATATTAAATCACACAATGTATAAAAGGACCGATCACAAAGCCTTTGTCCGACACCTCACTGGATATCGTGTTCCTCCCCGTCATTCGCCCCGTCGGTTGTTGTCCAGCTCATGAGTCCATCATAAAAACCACTGAACTCATCTGGAACATATTGCATTAGCTTCCTTATATCCTGCAGTTTCACTTTTTTTATGGGAACATTACCCAATGGGTGCACACATTTTGCAAAAACTCGATGCGATCGACGACTTGAGACATCTTGTAAGCGGAAACGATAAGGCAATCATTGAGAGGCCTACAGACAATTACACCTGGAGAAGTCCTGTAAGTGAAGTGCATTAGAGAACTTATTCCAAAACTTATCTTATCCTTAGCAGGAACTTTCTTTCCCCGTGTTTCTTTCGAAATGCAAGATTTTTTGTAGAATGTTGGCCACCACTTTTGAAAATTTACAATATCTCCTTTTGCGACTTCTTCAGCAGTAAATTTACCATTAGTACTTGAAGTGATGATAAGTTCAGTTATCTGGTAAACAGTGTACACCCTTTTATACCTTTTCAGTTTTCTCTTTATTACTGCGAAGTCCCGGTCACAAGGTAGGTACGAGTGACCTCTTATTGGGTATTACTGCTCGATTTGATAAAATCGGCCAGTATCTGTGAGAGCCAAAAGACTTTGTTTAGTGCATGGCTTATATTTTGGTCTCCACAGTTATCTGAGTAGACATGGACTTCAGTAAACTGTGAAGGAGCAGACATTAGGTAATTGCACATAAAAGAGACACCTCACCAGGGCTTTTTCTAACTGTGCCTTCATGGTACACATAAACATGACCTTTATTACATTTCACATCGTGAATAGAGAAGAGGTTAACAGATAGTTGTCTGAGGTAAAAGGTTTGCTGGACTGGTATCATCGGTAAAGAGATATTCTGCATGTAGTCAAATGCGATCGCTAAGACATGCGATTCATTTTGTTTTGTTTCCGGGTTGCTTTCATTTTGGAGTTTGTTGTAAACCTTTTTCGATCAACGTTTGTGCGCAGCATCAGTTCAGCAGCAGCATTTCTTTTTGCTGCATTACTGAGATGAGGGCTTCGTAATTTTAAATTAAGCTCCTCATAGGTGCAACAAGAGTCTTTCTGGGGACGGCCAAATCTTAACGTAAAGTTGTCGTAAAAGTAGCCTAGAAAAAATTTGTAGCTCCATTTATCTTCAGGATGTTTTTCTTTAAAGATTGAGTACAAAATTTTGACATTTAGTCTAGCATCTAGATAATTGATAGTTTCACCAGCATATTTACTCTGTTTCACCGGATAACTTTTGATATGTTCTCTTATCAGAAGTCTTACATTGCCACTGATTACATTCGTTCCTAATTTTTTCCCTCGAAGGTCCTTTGGTAATTTTCCTAATACCAACAGGGAGCGCAATCGCCGAATACGACTAATTTTAATACCATAAAACCTTTTAAAGGCATCCACACATACCTTTTCTTTGGCATCCCCCACCAAAACCTCGTATGTAAATGAAAAGTCACAAGCTACTCTTCCTTCGACACCTTCCTTTCTGGGTCGGTGAGTTTTCACTTTCATGCTTGTAATCAACGATTGTAGAAACACATCTTACTCGTTTTTTGTCTGTAACGATCTCATGCGTGCGAAAATGTCGTCGCTCTAGTTTTTTAAATAGAACGATATGGCACGTGTTGGATTAGTTTTGTCTGAGATTCTTTTATGAAAACATGTTGCATGATATGCTATGATATGCCTAAACAAAATTCTAAATGGCTAATTGGGTATCGAAATTGCAATACAAATTTCACCTGCAATCAGTTCCAACAGTAGTAGCAGGTACAGTTCTTCCTTTGTAGTCAATGTACTCTTTACTTTTCACTCTAGCTTCTTTAACAACATTCCTTTTCCACATAGTCTCATTTTTAACCATTCTTCCACTGCTAGTACTAGGTTCTTCATCCATTGTATTTAAACTATTTAATTATATAACTTTATGAAGATAATATAAAGAAAAGATGTCAGATAATTTAGGGGTTTATTTGACATTTTAAAATAACGTGTTTTAATTCGTATTTTTCGTTAAAAACAAAAACCTTTTAAGTCACTGACCCAGGGCCGGATTATTCAATGACATGTCTTAAATTAGGGTAACGATAAAAATAGAGGTATAAGTTATTATATTTAATATAAAGTTTATGTAAATTTTGTATTTTAGAAATTACTTATATTTTATTTATATATATTAGGTAAATTAGCCAAATTCATATCGCGCGGTTTGTAGGGAAAAAAATAAAAATGGTAGCAAATAAATAACAACAAACTTTGGCAAAGTCTATTGCTGCAATATCATTTCAGGACTCTAGAGTATCTTGTTTGTGGCATTGAATCGCTCCAATATCTCATTCCAAAACAATGAATATAGCGAATGCTTGTGCGAATGCTTTCAGTGAAGTAAGGGCATCTACTGCAGACTGCAATAGTATTGCAGTCTGCAGTAGATGCCCTTTCTTCACTGAAAGCGTTCGTGAAATCAAAACGAGAATGTTTTGCTCAATATGAAGAACGTGCAAAGAAGTTATCTGGTTCAACTGAATATTCCCAAGCTCAACGTCGTCAGTAGAATAGAAATGTTCGCCTTAATCCATTGGGTTATGAAACTAGAAATGAAGTCCAGCAATCCCCAAGTGATCAGTTTCGCACAACAAGTTTTATCCCAGTGACCAATTTAATGTCTCAAAGACAGAATAAATGCTTACAAGAATGTATGTGAATATTTTGGATATCTGAATCGCCTTGATGAAATGGAACCAAACGAAATAATAATGTCTGCGAACAATTTAGTTAACAAGTACAAGCCAGACCTTGAAGAAAATCTTGGAAATGAACTTGTTCAATTTTCAGCCCTTCTAAAACTTTATATGGATGACTATGATGCTAATGCAAATGTGCCCAAAGAACTTTTCTTTTACAAAGTTTTAAATGCGAATAACTTCATCTCAAGTTTTCGAAATGTAGAAATCCTATTAAGGATGCACTTGGTCCTAATGGTCTCTAATTGTTCGGGAGAACGATCGTTTTCCAAATTGAAACTCATCAAAAACAGACTAAGGACCAATATGAGCCAAAATCGACTTTCTTATTTGACACTAATGAGCATAGAATCCGATTTACTACGGGAGGTTAATTTCTCAGATATTGTGAAAACATTTGTTTTGCAAAAAACTAGAAAGGCTTATAATCTTACAAATTTTTACAAAGTTGAACAAAATACATGTTTATATCATTATGTTTCATGTCTTTTGATTGTTTTTATTTGTCCATACATTGCTTTAGCATTACCCTTAATTTATATGATGGTCAAACCTTATGTGGAGTTACTTTAGATTTTAACACATTACATTACAATACAATTTTAGTACCGGTAAACGGTACTAAACGTTCGCTATGCTTGCTTCAAAATCTTTCTTGAGGGCACCCACAAATTTCAGTGCCCCAGGGCCACACAGTTGTTTAATCCGGCCCTGCACTGACCTAGAACCTTTTAGTTTACAGACAATATTTCAGCTAAACGTGTACGGAAAGGTCTGATTTGGAGTGTTTTACTAAACAATGGTGGAAGTGTCTTCAAAGAAGAAATTTTCATCAAATTTTAAAATCAACCAATAAATATTTTATTGGTTAATTTTAAAATTAACGCGCGTTTTTACGGTCCATTAGTAACGTTTTTCATAATGCTAAACTTTTAATACGTTTCGTTTTTATAAAGTTGTTTGTCGTGTTTTTATCCTCGCAGTCGGAAATACGTCATAATCTTTGCCGCGAACATCTACCATTTTAGTTGGGGGAAAATAAACTTTCGTTATGAAACAAAAACAATAGCATAACATAAAAGTCTTTAAAATGCACAAGGGTTGTTGTGTCTTTAAGTGATTTTTGATATATATATATATATATATATATATATATATATATATATATATATATATATATATATATATATATATACGTGTAAATATAAACAATATATTACATATATATATATATATATATATATATATATATATATATATATATATATATATATACGTGTAAATATAAACAATATATTACATATATATATATATATATATATATATATATATATATATATATATATATATATATATATATATATATATCGGGTGGACACGGAAAAATCCGGTCAACTTTAAATTGAGATTTCTCTAAAACCATAAATGCTTTTTATTTCAATTTTTTTATTATTAAATGTGTTTACATAAATTAGAGTTTCAACTTAATTTTAAGGGGCTTGATGGGTTGCTTGGCAAGAAATCGAACTTTATAGCGGGTTGATGCCATCATTTTACAAATTTTTCCTTTTTTGACCATATTGGTGGCATTAATCCACTTTTTTTTGGAAGTCTTTTTATTATTTGTTAGTCCACCTGTCTAACGAAGATCTCCTTTAACAATTGCCCAAAAATCTTCAATCTTGCGCTCTTCAGGACGATTTGGAGGATTCGCATCTTTAGGAACAATTTTCACATTATTTTCTTTGCACCACTGTAAAACTTTTTTAAAATAGTGAGAGGCAGCAAGATCGGGCCAAAAGAGACATCGGTATTTGTGTTTTTTTATAAAAGGCAAAAGTCTTTTTTGGAGGCATTCTTTGATGTAGAGATTGGCAGTCAAGGTCTTTTTAGTGACAAAACAAGAGGACTGCATACCACAGCTACAAATTGCTTGCCACACAAGGAACTTGGATGCAAATTTTTCTCGTCGAATATATTTAAATTGATCATTGACAGGTTTATCTTTGTTTTCATAGTAAAACTGTCGACCAGGAAGTTGTGAAAAATCCGCCTTGCAATACATCTCGTCGTCTTCAATTATGCACATATTTTTATCCGTCATTGTTTTAACCAACTTCCAATTTCACAATTTAAGCTTCTCTTAGGTGTATTTTTTTTATGAAATGCTTTAATTCCAGCATTTTTAAGTACTTTTTTGATATAAGAACGAGAAGTCTTAAATTTTCTTGCTAGATCTTGCTGTGACTGATTTGGATTTCTTGCTATTGAACGTAAAATCGACTTTACCTTTTTGGATTTATGGAAAGCTTTTTTTCTTCCACTTCCAAGTTTTCTTTCGAATCTTTGAGTAGTCTTGAACTTGTTTATAATATCTATGACTGTAGACTTTGGGACATTTGTGCGTTTAGCAATCAAGCGATAGAAGGTCGATGGATTTTTTGTTGTTTTGAAAACACAACTTGTGCTTTCAAAACAACAAAACTAGAGCCTAATGTCTTGTGAAAAACTTCCTGCATCTAGCCAAAGCCAAAATATTTATAAGCATCTAATGCTTCATAATTACCTATAGCCTCAAAAAAAAAACATTATAGGACTTTTAATAAATAATTATAAACGTCATGGTATTGAACTCATGTCCATTCAGTTTGATCATCTTTCCAAGTATTTGCAAGGAACTTGTGTAGACATCAGTTGATTCCAAGGATTGCAAATTTATTTATATACTTTCTGCGGCGTTAAAATCTAATTTTTCAAAGTATTCGTAAACTGATATTTCTTTTTTCTTTAAATCACTTTTTTTTACTAATTGTCCTGCTTTATTAACTCAATTAATCATTTGTTTTCCCCATCCAAGATGGTAGCAACTTGCGCTATTGTTATTTTGCATAACCACGTGACTTTCCGACTGCGAGGATAAGTTATTTATGTTTTAAATATTATTTGAACTTCCGCTTTATTCTTCTAGATATTTTTCTACTTCAATTAAAGTTTGGGATTACTTATGTTGCTTGGACAAAGAAGGAATTTTAAAAGTTATAAGTGCATTATAAAGGTAATAACACTATTATAGTGTTATTACTTTTGTAATCCAGTTAGTGACAAGAAAAAGTGTTTTTACTTTTGTAACCGTAAGTTTATTGTTTTATTTTTTCGCTTACAAATTTAAGTTTATTCGCCCCATTAAAACAAGGAGCAGGTTTTGTATAAATTAAAATTTTGAATACTAAATATTTTCTCAGATTTTGCGTTTCGCATTCGCTTAATTCAACTCTTGTTATTACATTATTGTTGTGACATCAAAATTATACAAATATATTTTACAAACACATTGCAATTTATATTTTTGCTATCCTTTAAAAAAAAAAGTTAAGAAAAGGAAAATCATTCTTTTTATTTGTAGACTTCAAACTGTTTTTTTTTTGCTTCGCCTTATCTAATTTTGTAGCTGAATGTAACAACCACTCTAAAGAAACAAAAATAAAAACAGTACACAAATAATTTAAACTATTAATGTGTTTTTATTTTTTTCTATTTTAATCTCTTTTTATTTTGTTAGTTTTTTTTTTTTTGTTTTTGCAACTTTTTCAGCATTGATTATTATAAAACTTGCGAACGGCCGTGTTCAAGTTGTCTAAAATATGATACTCGCGTGTGGTCATACAAGACGAAAAACCGCACGCCTTTCCTGGGAAGGCTTGCTTTCATGTATTTTATCTCATCCTAAGTTATAGATTGTCAAAGTTTAGGATTTTGATATAATTTTCGATTTAAGTTTTACTAATTTTCCCTATTATGGCAAATTAGTAAAACTTAAATCGGAAATTAGCGTAGTTAAACTACGCTGAGGTGCATTAAGCTGACTAACACAAAAAGTGTTGTTTATGTATTACATAAACAGTTATATAATAATTTGATAAAGTAATTTTCCGGACGATCAATTTTTCCGTAACTTTTTATAAAATGTTACAGAAAACTTGATCGTCAGGAAAATTATTTTATCAAATCTTATCATTTCAGCCAATTAGTTTGATCGGTAACCTCTAAATAATTATTTTGAGCGCAGAAGTTGACTAAATAATTTTGATAAGTTTTAGATTAAAAAAAGATAATAAATGTTATACAAACCAAAATACCAACCTCAAATAAAGACTAGCATCACTTTAGTAAACTTTTGAGGTAAGTATATTATATATATATATATATATATATATATATATATATATATATATATATATATATATATATATATATATATATATATATATATATATATATATATATATATATATATATATATATATATATATATTTATATATACATCTGTGTATAAATTTCTTAAAATTCTTAATTTAAAGTGTAAGTAAAGTAAAGAAATGTTCTTTAAACAAAAATAGGGAAGTTTCTTAAAATATATCTACGTTTATTTTTTCAATTTGTACAATATATATTAACAGATAATGTTAAACATCGCCAAAAAATTATTTTAAAAATGTGCATATACAAAATATTCAATTATTTAAGAATATACATATATATTAATGCTTATACATTTGTCATGATTTATTTAAAATCGATCTAGATCAAAACGAAAGTATTTACAGACTACTTTTTTTAATACTTACAAAATGACAAACACTTAAATACTTATAGAATAAATATTTTTAAAATGATCGCATATAAAAAAAAACTTTTCTTACTTTGGGTAAGACATTTTTAACTTTGCTCTAAAAGTTTAAAAGCGTTACTTAATCAAACCACCATTTTTAACAGAACTAATGTTTCAACAAAACGAAACTGCACGTAAACATAAGAAAAAATGTACCTCCAGTGCATCCTTTTTAGGGCTGTCCTATTCGGACGCACTCGGTACGCATATTTTGAAACCCTCCCTATACAAGCTCAGGATAGGCAGAAATATGAACAATTTGATTCGCTGATTTTGAAAAAGAGACAAGTGCGCTTTTGTTGAAAAATATATTTAAAATCTATACAGATTTTCGAAATAAGCTTCATAGTAATGATAAACTAAGTTTATCAACACAAGTCTTGTGTTACTATCAACATAGAAAATTTATTTAACTCTTTAGAATATTTAAAAGGTATCAAAATCTTTTTGTATCAGAGAATTTTCAGGATACTGAAACAATGCCTGTAACTAGTAATAGTAACTAGTAATAGTAACAGTGCCTGTAACTAGTAATAGTAACTATCATTTTATGATTGATTTCGATAGAGAATTTCATGCTGATTAAGAATCATATAAAAACAGTATTCTACCCTCATCATTTTATGATTGATTTTGATAGGAAATTTCATGCTGATTAAGAATCGTATAAAAACATTGACCTGAAAATTTGAGGAAAGCACTCTAATTAGATGTTGATGTTTAAGAAATTACACTAAAAACGCTAATATCGCCATCTTTTTAAAAACGTCTTTTAATCGGTTTTTATTTAGAAATCAATCGTTTAGAAAATCTTTTTTTTAATTACGCTATCCGGTTTTTATTGTCGTTATTATTGAAATTTATTCAAGTTTCGATAAATATTATAATAAGTATATATATATATATATATATATATATATATATATATATATATATATATATATATATATATATATATATATATATATATATATATATATATATATATATATATATATATATATATATATATATATATATATATATATATATATATATATATATATATATATATTTATATATATATATATATTATATTATATTATATTAATAAAAAATATTTGCGACAGCTTTTCAGATGTAAATACATCGACTGACAAATGGGGATTGGCGCAATTAAATGTACATACATCAACTGACAAATAGGGATTAGCGCAATTAAATGTATGTGGTTAGAGTCAGGGTTAGGGTATTAAGGGTCAGGGTTACTGCTTTAAATAGTTTTTCCTTAAAGTGTTAATAAAAACCGGGCTATTTTTATGTTAACTAAGAAAAAGAATCTAATCACATTCGTGTGTAAAGAAAATTGCGATTATTAGCGTATTTAGTGTATTTTTTTAAACTTCAACATCAAATTTGAGTATTTTCCTCAAATTTTCAGGTCAATGTTTTTATATGATTCTTAATCAGAATGAAATTCTCTATCGAAATCAATCATAAAATGATAGGGGTAGGATACTGAAACAGCGCCAAAAAGATTACTAATTTTACAATAAATAATTAAATTATAGTACTGTCTTGAGGACTTTGTATATCGACATATTATTATTGAACTTTATATATGCATTTCAGGGGCGGATCTAGGGTACGTCTAATACGTCTTAAGACGTACACAAAAATATCAAAAATATAAATTCGATTATTAATTGATTTAAAAAAAGTACATATCTTTTTTACTGAACTGTCAACTCAATAAGACTTAAGTTATACGCTTGCGTTTTACATTTATAGGCAACTGTGAAATAAAATTACCAATGGTTCTTGTTTAACGCGAATTTTAAAATTTATATAAAAATATCTTAACCGGAGGTTTAAGCAATTCTTGATAAATAATATTTACCTAAACAGATCAATGGACGTACCCAATTTTATTTCAATATAAAATTAAAAAACTATTTAAATTTTTTTTTTTTTGTTAAAAAAATAAATGAAAATTTTCTTTACTTTTCTTGGACGTACCCATCGCATAACACCCTTAATAGATTTATGACAAAATCTATTGTTTTACATTCATCAGAAGGTAATAATAATAATAATATCCTATAAATGATAAAATACACCAATGGACGTACCCAGTATTATTTTATTATAATATTTATTTTTATACCGTAAGATTGGGTGGCTTTGGCCCATTTTGCATCTTAATGTCTATATCATGAAAGCCACCAAAGTTATTTCCTCAAACACTAAGGACTTTTAGAAATGCATAGAAAAGACAGTTAGAACTATCTGTCTCCCATTTGAAAATTATTTACCTGAAGTATCTTTTGGGTGGTTTAAATGGTGGCCCAAAGTTGCCCTATGTGTTAGGGTGACTTTGGCCCAACCCTGTAAAAAAGAATTAAAGGAAGCAAAACAACAATAAAAACAAAAATATTTAGGCAAAGAAAATAAATTTACAAAAATAAAGTGACAAAAGAAGATTTAGTAACAAAGTTCTTGTATACAATAAATAAAATATAGGTACAAACTAAACAAGTATAGGTACCAAGTAAACAAAATAGTTTAGGTATAAAGTAAACAAAAATGACAAAAACAATGTTTTAAAAAATTTAGTGAAAAAGTTCTGGAACTGAATAAATTCCTCTTTTCGAAATTTTCTTTGGTTCCTCAATAAAATCGACTGTTTCAGACTGGGGAAAAAAAAGTTGCTCTGCTGGTAGTGACCATTTCCAGTTAAGTCCATTTTTTCTGCTCCATTTTATCTTAATTTTTTTAACTGCAGAAAAAAAATTTCAAAAGTTTTTTAATTTTTCATTAGTTTCATTAAATAATATTAGTTATTAAATTAATTAATTATGAAGTTTACTAATTGATTAGCTAAATATAAATAACTCAAAATAAATAAACAAATTTGTCCAGGATTTAACTCTCCATTGCATTTAACAATTACATAACAATTCTCTACAAGATTTAATAATTTCTCCTTTTTACAAACATTTTTTGTTTTATCAATATTTTGAAAGTTCTTTTTGCCTAATGCTGAATGATCTAAAGATTCTGTATGACTTTCTACAACTAAACTTACATCTGCAAAAATTAGGTTAGAAGTCTCAGTAGTTCCAGTATTTGTTCTTGGGCCAGCAAAGTCAATGTTGTTGGTCTCAATTGTATTTAAAATACTGATAGGTGTATCTACATTATTTGAATTTAATCTATTATTTTCATTTATAACACAAGATGATATATCTGTTGAACATAAGCTTTTACCTGGGACAACACATACTTTAAGTCGCTTTGGTTTTTTAGAACCATCTAGTAAGGGATCATCTAGTGACTTACATAAATGATCTAAAAATGATTGGCTTACTAAATCAGTAGTTGAGTCTAAACCTATATTACAACATGGTAGTCGCGAACGCACTTGAGACTAGTCTAATGGAAAAATTCCTGTAGACAACATCTAATGGCTGCGTGTAGAGTTGTGTAGAGTTTGCTGGTAATGCCACAAATCCTATGTTATTGCTTTAACATGCATCCAGTACTGCAATGCTCAAATGTGAAGATACGTTATCACCTATAATAACACTTCTTCCTTGAGCCTTCTTAAGTCTTGGAAGGAGTAAAGAGAAAAACCAGTCCTCAAAACATGTTGAGTCAAACCAACCACTTTTGGTGGCCCATTTCCATCCATGTATTCCATAATGACTCAGCTTTGTAAACAAAATAAGGTGGTAGCAATTCACCATTAACATTGCCGCAAAACATTACAGAGAATGAGGTCTTTGTAGAATTAATAATGCATTCAGGATACTTACATCCACCCTTTGTTAATTTTTTTTTTTTTACCTGGATCATCACTGAGATTGGTTTCATCATTTCCATATATTATCAGGTGATATATTACTTATTTCATTTGATAGATTTATAAAGTAGTTATTAATCATAGTCGTTCCTATTTCTGCTCTCTTTCGTTATGTTGTCTCTCTCTTTATGTTGTTTGCAAATCTTACTGTGAGTTCTGGATTTCTTTTTAAAAAAGATCGAATCCAATCACCACCTGGAAAATTATTTTTGAACTGAGGTATAATGACACCTTTTTTGTCTAAATACCCTTTTACTATGCATCTTAAATCATATTTATCAACAGGAAAACCAAACTCAGATGATTTTATTGCAATGCCTTAAACATGTCTTCTTCTTTTGATGTAAATATTTGCTGATTACCATACTTTTTAGGATATGTCTGTTTTATTTTACTTTTTAATGTTGATCTTGGTATATCATATTTCAAAGCTGCTTATTTCAAAATTGCATTACTACTACAAAATTTTTTATTCCAACATAGTAACTACCATAATATCTATAAATGATCACTAAAAAAGGTCTACTCTAATACATGGGTTGACTTTAGCCCGGGCCAATGTCACCCTATGTAGTGGGCCAAAGACAACCTACTTTTTTTAAAACTCAATTACAAAAAAGTAATAAACTGTTAAGCTTTCAAAACAAGATAGAATCAAACACTAATGGTTTAAAATTAATTCAGTGTATATTCCAATAAAAAACCTTCTACAGGTACTGCTATCGATATAAAAGTTTACACACCTAAAAAAATTCGGATTTTAGGTGCTTCTTCTAAAGTGCAATTTACAATAGTATGGCGCTAATTTACATCTCTACCCCCCTATTTTTATTTTTGATTATGATAGAGAATTTTATCCTGATTAAGAATCGTATAAAAACATAGGACTGAAAATTAACAGAAAATGCTCTAATTCGATGTTGAAGTTTAAAAAATTAAACTAAAAAACGCTAATATTCTCTAATATAAATATAAAAATATTTTTTAAAAACGTTTTATATCAAAGTTTACATTTAGAATCCGATCGTATAGAAAATCTTTTTTTAATTATGCAACCCGGTTTTTATTGTTGGCAAAATTAAATTATATTTAAATTAAAATAAACTTTTTATGAAAATATATTTTTTATTAAATTTTCAAAAATTAATTTAAGATATTGCTTTTTAAATGTGCATAAATCGACTGACAAATGGATTGGCGCAATTAAATGTACATGTATCAACTGATAAATTGGGATTGGTGTACATACATCGACTGACATATAGAGTACATAGAGATGTACATACATCGACTGACATATAGAGATTGGTGCGATTAAACGTACATGATTTGGGACAGGGTTAGGGTTTGGGCCAGAAATCATTAAGAAAATGATAAGGTACGCATTTTTTAACCGTTTTGCTTTAAATTGTTGATAGAAACCAGGCTTTTTAAAAGGATTTTAATTATAATCGATAATAATAATCGAAAAATAATAATCGAGTATGAAAAAATGGCGAATATTAGTGTAATTTTTTAAACTTCAACATCGAATTAGAGCACTTTCTGTTAATTTTCAGACCTATGTTTTTATACGATTCTTAATCAGGATAAAATTCTCTATCATAATCAAAAATTAAAATAGGGGGGTAGAGATGTAAATTAGCGCCAAAAACATTATGTTACAAAATTATAAAACAAAATTTATTTCTTTGAAACATTTGTTAGAAAAAAAATTTAGTGCTTGTAAAGATACTATTATTGTCGATTCTTGCAAAGAAGAAAAAACTCTTAAACTTTTTGAAATCTATCTTCCAAAAAGTTTTAAAGAAAAACATAATGGCAATTTTGTTGTTTTAAGGTAAAGATATTAGTTCAAGTTATATGATTTTCTAAATAACTATTTGTTTAATTATAATGTTGTATTGACTGCTAGCTAGTTAAAATTATTTATAAATTTTTTGATATAAATTCATTAATTATTATAGTTTATGTATATCTCAGGTCTCAATTAACTGGAAATTGTCTGTACAGTTCTATCTCCTTATGTCATACGGAAATAACTGTATAGTTAATGATTTAAGATTACAGACCTCAATTGAACTATTCTTAAATGCTGAATCATCCAAATTTTCATAATGCTTTTGTTAATAATACTAGATTGTTTCAATGCTTTGATAACATTCTTTCTTTGTCAGTGTCACTAAATACTTTAGATTTAGGAAAAAAAGGTATAGATTTAGTTCAAGAAGAAGCTATTAATAATTGCAAAAATGAAAACTGGTCTTCTTTCCTTTGTATTCTTGCATTATCAAGTGTTTGCAATAAGAAAATAGAATGTTTGTATCCAGATTTTGGTCTACATAAGTTTAAAACTTTATTCAGCTCTACTATTATACCTCGTATAACCTTCTTAAACAATATTGAGTCTTTTTATCTTCTTTTTTGTTATGAAGGTGTTTTATATGATTTTTCTGCTCCTTTCCAACACAACCATTTTACCCCTGTGATAATAAAAAAAAAACTTAAAACAAAAAACTTCAAATGAAAGCACCAAAATGTCGCAGACTAAAATAAAATTTTATTTCGAGGGCAAACGTCAAGATAGTACATCAACTAGTCTTTTATTGGATAATATAAAAAGTAAACCAATGGAAGTCTCTACTCAACCACCATTATCATTATCAAAATTTAGTAAAATTACATGTTGTGAATTATTTTCTTTACCGGCCAATAATTATGATATTGGTTATTTGGTTTCTAACTATACTAGTTATTCAAATGTTGCAAAAATCTTAAGTAATTCTGAACTTCAACATTTAGTTAAATCTGTTTTTGTACCTTTTAAAACATTTTCTTTTCCTAAAAATCTGAATGGGCAAAGTTTTCAATTTATGTGGATAGAATTATTTCCATGGCTCACATATTCAAAAATATTTGATGGAGCCCTCTGTTTGCCACGTGTACTTTTTGGGTGCAATTTTCCATTTAATGTAATCTAGTGGAAAGATTATTTAATAAGCCTTTTGATCTCAAAAAATAGTTCAATCAGAGATTTCTAAAAACCGACAGTTATTACAACCTATTATTGAAACAATTATTCTCTGTGGACGTCTTAGTCTTTCTTTACGAGGCCATAGAGATGATTCATCCTGAAAATTGTGAGTTTTCTAATCATACTGTGGGTAATTTTATTGAATTGTTACATTTTTGTGTTAAAGCTGGTGATAAAGTTGTTGAAGATCATCTTAAATATCATCAATTAAATGCATCTTATATATCTAAGACATCACAAAATTAGTTAACATGGTGTTGTGGAGAAGTTATTACTGACACAATAATAGCAGAAATTAAAAATTCTAAATATTTTTCTATTATTGCTGATTAAGCTTCTGAAAGTTCTAATAAAAAACAGCTGTCATTAGCAGGCTTGGACAAGAATGGCGTGCGATCGCACTCTGTAACTGACCACACTAATATTTTTATTTCTTTACAACTTGACCACAGCTATTTTGATGTTTTAACAATTTGAATACAATTAAAAAAGTGTTACGTTATAATTATTTTTTAATCATTGATCTTTTCTAAAGTTTTTTATTTTACGCAAAGGCTTTAAATAAAACCATAAAATTAAGTATAGTTATTGTTTACATAAACGCTTGCGATAAATTAAAAAACCTTATATATAAGTTTTTTTTATGTAGGCATTTATTTTTTATGATAAGTTTAAATGTTTGAAACTATTTTCCCATGTCGTCCTAAAACATTTTTAAACCATTATTTTTAGAAAGAATATTTTTAAGTTAATTTGTTTTCACTTTAATTTGTGAATAAATTCACTTTAATTTAAGCTTTTGTGACTACTAGCTTTTACACATTTTATGTGAACTACAAAAGAATATAAAATAACTTTATTTACTTATGTAAGCAGGTATTTTGTTGATTAATGAAAAAGTTTTAAAGCGTTTTGTTATGTTCATATGATTAATTTATATGATTAAACTTACGATTTTTTTAAATATAAACATTTTGTTTTTTGTAACATTTTTTTTTCTCTCGTTACGCGAAGGGCTTATTAATTACGTTGTAATGATCAAATTAAAATTAAATTAAAATGCTTCTTGGGAGTTTATTTTATTTATGTTCATATGATTAATTTTTATGATTAAACTTACGATTTTTTTAAATATAAACATTTTGTTTTTTGTAACATTTTTTTTTCTCTCGTTACGCGAAGCGCTTATTAATTACGTTGTAATGATCAAATTAAAATTAAATTAAAATGCTTCTTGGGAGTTTATTTTATTTAAATCGCAGGCGCATTTTATTTTATTTTTTATTTTTTCTATTTTTATGAAACTTTTTTTCTATTTTTACGAAACTTATTTCAATAAGACTTACAAGTTAGAGCATGATATTAGTAAAAATTACTATTTTAAAAAGACTTTATTCTTTTAAACAATTTTTTTTTTTTGCAACATTTCTGACAAAATAAATGTTTATACAATTTAAAAATATTATATACAACACTTTTTAATATAAGTTTTTTTTTTTTTTTTTTTATTTGCATTCACTCCCAACAAGGCTGCAAGCAACCACTATCAAGTTGGGAGTTACTAGGAAAAAAAAGAACAGAGTTATAGAGCAAGGAAACGGTTGACAGAAGACTTGAAAAGTTGAAGGTTGTATGAGTCAGGAAAACATGAAGATGGGAGAGAGTTCCAAAGGATTGAAGTGCGGGGAAAAAAACTAGATAAATAAAAGTTTTTAGAGTATGCAGGGACAGGTACAGTAAACGAATGAGACTTAGCTGAATGGCAAGTAAAACAAGAATGAATTTTAGTTGATGGAACTAGAAATGATAACTCCTTTGAGCAGTGACCATGATAGTGTTTGTAGAAAAGAGAAAGAGATGCAACTTTACAACGTCGGGAAAGAGGCTCAAGCTTAGCAGATAGTCCAGGTCCAACAACATTTACAATGCATTTTTGGACCTTGTCAAGAAGAGAAAGTGAATCGTTAGAAAAACCAACCCAAATATGACAACAGTATTCCATACAGGGACAAATAAGAGATTTGTAGAGGTAGAGAATGGAATCAGAAGTAAGGAAATGGTGAGCACGATAAAGAGAAGCAACCTTAGCAGAAGCTAATTTAGCAATCGATTGTATATATGGTTTCCATGAAAGGTCAGTAGTAAGCGATAATCCAAGAAGATGTAAAGAAGAGGACTCAGTAAGAGGTTTGCCAATCATTAATATAGGAATGTTGACCATATTACGGTAGTTATTTGCAGTAAGCAACTGGGTTTTGTTAGAGTTAAAATTCACAAGCCACTGTGAACTCCAATCTATTACTGAAGTGAGATCGGATTCAAGATCAGCTGCTTGTTCTAGGCGATCGAAAAGAGAAGACTTTTTGTCAAGACAGGAGTATAAAGTTGATTCATCAGCAAAAAGAGCTACTTTAGATGAAAGGTTGTCAGGAAGATCGTTTATGTAGATAAGAAACAAAACAGGGCTCAGGATGGAACCTTGGGTAACCCCAGGAGTTACTGGAAATAAAGAAGTGTGTTGGCCTTCAAGGATGACTTTAACAAACCGGTTAGAAAGAAATGATTTGTAAATCTCAAAAACTTTCCCAGAAACACCATATGAAGCAAGCTTATGGAAAAGATCAGCATGCCAAAATTTGTCGAAAGCTTTAGATATGTCGAGAGCATTAGCCCTAGCCTCATGTAATAAAACTTGTTCATTTATTAAACCAATCATTAGTAGTAATTTGTTACTTAATTTAAAAACGTTTTGCGTAACTTTAATAACGTTTAAAAAGATAAACTTTAATAACTTTTATTTCATATGTATTTAAAAATGTAACAAAAAGTTTTGCTTCGAGTTTAAGTTTTTTTTTTCATTTTAATGCCTATATCATTTCTTTTTTGTTATGAATTTGTTTTTCGTTTCTTTTTTCGTTAGGATTTTTTTTTTCGTTAGTTTTTTTTTTTTTGTTAGTTTTTTTATTTTATTTTTTTCCTAGTTTAAGTTTAGCTTAGCGTTTCTACATTCAGAACATTTCTAAAATTTTTAACTCATCAAAACATATCAACAATCGTGGTCAAGTTGTCAAAAAATAAAATCATTTGCGTGGTCAGCAATTGCGCTCGATTGCACGCCAATCCTGTCCAAGCCTGATATAAATGTTGTGAAATTACCTGCAGTAAAGTTATTTGTTTTAAGGTTTGGAAATATGTTAACAATTAATGTTTTAAATTTATTAACTATACGAGTAGGATGGACAATATGAGGCAAGAAGTAGTTAGAAGATAGTAAACTTAAGAACTCTTAAGTTGAATGAAAGTCACTTTTAATTAAATCTATATTAAATCACTTAGTAGAAATACAGTTTTGTTTTCTTTAAAAAGTTTGTCAAGTAATGGAAAAATATATAGAAAAATATAAAGAGATAATTTGATTCTTGAGTTTGTTTAAAGTTTTTGTTACTTTTTTTTAATTGATTGATTTCGATTTTGGAAAGAGATTAATTTATTCTTTAGTGTTAATATTTCTTTTTCATTATTGATGACCATGTCATATGTTATGCTTAATGTGTTTTGGGTATCTTTAAGTTCTAATGATAAATCCTCAAGTTTTTTTTTAAAGCTTTGCATTATGGCTTTCTTGTGTTGGTCCAGGAATTCAATAAGTCTCTTTCTAGTGGTAGATATTTGGGTATTTATGGTAAGTAATTTTATAAAAATAAATCAAGAGAACATTTGATAAAGATTGTAATAGTGAATTATTGATAATGAAGATGATTTAATTAGGCAACAGGAACAGAGTTTTTTTGCAGCCATCTTTATGCACCAAACTTTAGCAGATCTGTACCTGTACTGGACTATATTAATTATGTATATATAGATACATATAAATTATATATGTGTGTTAAATAAATTTATTTTATAAATATATTATATTTGTAAAATATTTGTGCATAAGTATATAAATATATTTTATTTGTATTATAAAACTTATGATAGAAGTATAATATGCTTATAATAAGTGTATTAAATTTTAATATACAAATATAATTTATCTTTATATATTTATACATACAAATATAATTGTATAAATATTTGTGTGTGTATATATATATATATATATATATATATATATATACAACCCTCAGAATTATGTCAGCATTTGGCCTAACTGCTGACTTCAAAGTGTTTGAGGTCAGCAAAGAGTGCCGACCTCGTTTCTATATTTTATGGTTAGACCTTTGTATCAAATAGTTTTTGCCCACTTGATGCCGAGCTCAAAAATATTGAGGTCTGCAAATTATTGGTGACCTCATTTTTCCTAATTCCGAGGGTTGTATATATATTAGGGTGGTCCAAATTTTACACATTATTTAAAATGCAGACTCCACAATCCTAAATGTGTTCTATATAATAACATAATACTGGAATTAAAAAATCTTTGAAAAACAATTTTTTTTAGGGGTAGCAATAGTCTCTAAAACATTAGACGGGCCCCTAATTTTTATGAGTTTCACTTCTTTTGAAACCCAACATAATATACTTTTGAGGAACTTTTTATCTTGATAATATTAGGGGCCCATCTGAAGTTTTAGATACTATTGCTACCTCTAAACATTTTTTTTTCAAAGATTTTTTAACTACAGTATTATGTTATTATATAGATCACATTTAGGGTTGTGTAGTCTGCATTTTAAATAATATGTAAAATTTGGACCACCCTAATATATATATTTATATATGCGGCAGTGGTGTAGTGGTAGAGCCCTCATAAGCAAGTGGTTCCGAGTTTAATTCCCACCATATCCCTGGTAGTACGGCGCTCAACTTAATTTTCCGTGCAGAGATCTTGTTTGTCAAGGTTCGTGTTTCGGAGTTATAGAGTTGAAATATGGTTATAATCACAATTAAGTAGCTTCCTTGTCTTTAGTGGCCTTCTGGGCCTTGGGGAGATCAATTAAATTTTTGAGTCTGGCCAAAAGAAGGCGAGTTTATTTCTGAAAATGCCACTAACATTACACAGAAAACAAGGTAAAAATTTCTGAAAATGCCAACTAACATTACACAGAAAACAAGGTAAAAAAATTGCTTCAATTTTTAGGTTAAATTTCTATGAATCAGTAAAGTGGTTTGTATTAGAAACTTTCAGAAGATGTTAAAAATTTTATGCCAATTTAAAAAATATAAATTTTATCAGAGGTGACCAGCTAAGGAAAATAAACTTGTTTTTTTAATACCATATATGTAACTAACATTACATCACTTACTTTACCAAGCGATATTTATCATGGATTTTTTTATCTGTTAGAGTTACCTAACAAAATAATTGCAAAAGTATTGAACTTATTTACTAAATATAATTAACAAAGGAAATTTAAAAAAAACTGGTGTCACTCTCCCTTAGTGGTTTTTCATAATATTAATGAAAGTTATCTAATGGAAAACAGTTTTTACGCAAAACCAAAAGCTACTTTAAAAATTTTAACATTACAACTTTATAAATACATGTTTGAATCTTTTAAATAAGAAAATCTTTGGTTTGTTGAAGTTTTGATTTACACTCCTTAAGTTAGATTGAATTTTTCAAATGCTGCAAAGTATTTACATTTAAATCTTAAAAATATTTTTGACGAAAAAACTGCTACCACAGGGCGGGAGAGGGGTTTAGGTAAATGTTTATATGGTTTAGGCGGGAGAGGGGTTTAGGTATATGTGATTGTTTGGGACAGAAGGTAAAGGGTTAAGAATTGACAAATATAGGGTGACGTGCTTATGTTACATGATAATTGCAATAGTTCTCTCGTCATTTTCTTAAAATATAATTATTTTGTAAAGTATTAAATTTGACCAACAACAATTTGAATATGTTAGCTCCATTTTTACGCTAAATTAATTCCGATTTGCGAATAAATTCATGGTTAAAATAACATTTTACAATGATACCTTTTTTTATCATGCGACAATGAGAAAACTGTAACTTTTGGAAGTTACAGTTTTCTTTTTTTTAACTTTTAAAACTTTTTGATTATTGAAAGTCGTCATTTGATTTCTGGCGCATTTTGATTAGTAAATAGAAAAAATCATATTCATTTTTACTTAAAGTTTTATTTATTACCTCCTCCAGTGCGTTGAGTTAGAATTTTCTTGAAATCTCCTTATTTTACACTATTAATGCGCCAACTTAGTTTGCATATTAATTAAGTCAATGAAAAAAAATTTGCAATGAAAAAAAACATTTAGGAAACAACCACATTTTATTGTTCCATCATTATATTATAGTAATTTTATTTATAGATATAGTTTTAAAATCTAACAATTTATTTTCTTTCAATTATTGCTTTTTTTTATTATTAAAAATATTTGAATCACAAATATAGACTCAAAAACATAATCAATCACTTTATCACTTTAATATTATACAATGTGGTTAGTTAAAATGTTGTTTCAAATGTTAATCAAATTTTTTTGGTACTAACTGAATGTTTTGCTCTATGCCAGTGGCTCCCAACCTTTTCTAAACCGTTCCCCAAATTATATATCTTAAAATCTTCATGGACCCCTTTGCTTTCGAAAATTATTACAAAGTTGAACATTTTAAAAATAAAATTTTTATTCAACAAGATAATATTTTATTTAAGGTATTTTTGAATAGACTAGGCCACCAGTGACACAAAAATACTTAATCTTAGTTAATATATGATACAAAAACAGGTCAATGTGAATTCTGGCACTGCTTACCAGCAAATAATATCTGAAAGTTTGACTTTCAGATATTATTTGCTGAGTTTTTGATAGAGCACAACTAATATTTATAATTTACGTTTACCTTGTGGTCCGCATAAAAAGTTCTTATGGACCCTCCGGGGTCCATGGACCACCGGTTGGGAACCACTGCTCTATGCTCTTCTATTGACAGAAGAATATCTTGCTTCAATTCTTCATTTGCGCAAACTTTCAAGTAGTCTTGAATAGACATTATAAACGTGTAGTTTATAAACCCAGTCCTTAAATCTTCTGCTTGAAATTGACACCATTCAAGATCACTCTTTGTAAATCCAAGGCTCTCCAAAACCAACCAACTCATACCTCCTACAAATGATGACAGATTAAAAGTGTCTTAATTTTTGTATTGCTCTTGAAAATTTGGCTTGCTAATATCCTGTTTAGAGTTAGAGTTAAACAACTTTTTAACAACATTCTCGCTAACTTCGGGCATTAGTTCCTCGTCAGCTATGGAGAAAATAACTGTTCTCCGGTCGTGGTACCAATGATATCGTTTCATCATGTCAATGTACGCTTGGGTAATATCAGTTCTTTTAATTTTATAATTTTCCATATCTTTGGTTGCTTGTAAATCTATATCTGGAGCCTTACATACAAAAGAAGTTTTTAAAAACCAAAGAGTTTAAAAAATACCAGCAAACTCAGAAAAAACTGTAAAATGTAGCATATCGTTTGCAGAAAAAAGATTTGAATCAAGCTGTGGACTAAGAAAGGCTAAGTACAAGATTATAGATTGATTTAGCAAGATATCTTGTATAATGGAAGGCACTAGGTCTTTTAAAATAAAATCCCGTGACAAATCCGCCTAAGTATACAACTGTTAATTGACTAAGGTACTTATAGTCACCTCTGAGAAATTCGTTTTCTTTTAAAGCTTCACTGTAAAAACTCAGACCTGATAAACTTTTAACTTTTAATTACTTATGGATTTACATTTTTTATTTATACCAAATATGAGATCAAAAAAGAAATTAAAATTTGCTTTTTATATATTTGAAAACAGCTCACACCTGCCTGCAACCACTTTTTAGTTTTGTGATTTGACCCCGGCCATTGTCATACATCGTTGGATTCGTTACAATGAGTAGATTTAGGTTTGATATGTCACCAAAATCATAAAATTCCTTTTAGCAAAATATTTACGTTTTAGGAGCCAAAAGGGCCCAATTTGGAAAATTTTTCCCAAATTTGTGGATTTTTATATTATTATTTAAATAAATTTGTATAACAAATTTATCAATTTTTCAAAAGTTATAGCCATTTAAGGTGTGAAAATGAGTCATAAATAGAATATATCGTTTGGATATGACTGTCATAAATATGTCATTTATAAAATACAAATATATTAAATATATATACAAACCATGCACATTAACTAATGTTTTATATTATTAAGATTCTGTTTATTAATAAACTTAACATATTTTTGTGTAACATATTATCATAAAAAAGTTATATTTAAGTAAAGTTATAACATATTTTCAGGAGCATTTGCAATATTTACAAGGTTTTTTACGTTAAAACTGATAACAGCTTTTTTCAAATGTTCAGAAAAGGAGCTGTTAATTATGGAAACTTTTAGTCTATTCCAAGATTTATTAACAAAGCTGTAATGAATTGCTTCAACAGCTTGTTCAGAGTAGCAGCCTAATCCACGCCCTTTTACTGCACAAAAAGCACCTATATGTTTTATAATAAAATGAATTTTCAATGAAACATTTATTCCATAGTCTTCAACAAGTGTTCTGTAGTGATCTTCAAAGTTTTTAATATGTGTTTGAAAATCATTATGAAGTTTTTGTCCAAAACAAGACTCAACCAAATTGTTTAAAATTCTAAGCCCCTCTGCCAATGGCTTTAAATTTATTGGCAATGCAGGCATGTACTTATCAAAATTTTTAAAGATTTTACGGGAAGTGTTGCCATTAAAGGCATTATTCTGGACCTCTTTTGTAAATCTATAGCATTTTGTTTTATTGCCCCTGATTGAGAAATTTTTGTGCACTGTTCCTCTAAAGAACCAAAAGTTCTAAGCTTCTCTTCTTTAAATGGTTGCATTCGTTTCCAATCGCATATATGGCACGGTTGTGTAGCCATAGCACTTGGAGATAAACCACACATTATTTGACAAAGCTTAAAATCAGCTACAAATGAGTGTTTTATTTTATCTAAATTAAGACAGTTCATTAATATAGAAACATTGTAGTGACTTTCAGAAACAATTGGAACTAAAGCTAGTAAAAAAGAAGCTTTTTTATATTTTGAAAAAATATAAAAAAAAAGAACCTTCTTTATATTTTGAATTCTGAGTTTCTTCATATGTACTCATTGTAGTTTTGTCTTCATGATTGTTTTTGTCAAGTTCTAAACCTTCGCTCTCACTATCTGACAGTAGGTTTAAACAAATCTAAAATGAGAAATTTTTTATTTTTACAAAATCTTGTACCATTTTTTTTTAGTTTTGACTAAATCATAATTCTCATAAACATATTTAGAATGAAATTATTTACCTTTAGAAAGCCTCTTCCTCCATCAATACCGAGCTTGACTGTTTGATTGCATAAGTTCACTTCTTTTATCGCAATTAGCAACTTAACTACTATTGATGCACTTAATAATAGGGATATTTTCCCTAACTTTTAAATTTCCTTTTTTAACATCAAATTCTTGATAATCAATTATAAATAAATCTTCAAGTGCACCATCAATTGCCGGAAGTGCTGTTTGTAGGTTTGCTTGTATGCAAATTTTCCTTTTAATTGATGTTCTATTAAAAAAAAAACATACATTTAGGCTAACTAAATTCCTTAAAAAGAGTAAGATATACTTCAAATCGTTCTTACCTGAGTTCTTTTGCTAGCTGTATTAGTTTCTTGTTGGACAAAAAAAGTCTTCATTGAATCCTTAATAAATCAATCAAGGTGATCTGTTTAGGTTTATTTTTTAAGATTCCTACTGATATTTGTAAAGGTTTTGCACCTGTAGCAAGTTTAATTCTTTTTAATCCTTGTTCATATGATTTTTCTGAGATAACTTGAGAAGCAATGTGATTAACTTTAACTTTAGCTGAGGCTTGAAGTTTTTCTAATACTTTTACAGCTAACGTTTTATTTCCACATTTGTGCTTATTTTCCTTCCCAATAATTGAAAGACAAGATATATATATTTTTTCATGGGGTGCACGCAACTTGGAAAACTTACTATTTCTTCTTGCTCGGGTTCTTCCATGTAAACTGGTTAGTTTGCATATTTTACAGTAACAACTAGTAGAATTTCTGGTTAAAGGTGTAACAACGTTTTTAGCCCAGTCTATCACTAAATCCGGCAAGTAGTTTTTTCTATGTATATTATTTTATCTACGTATATTATTTATATGTATATATATATATATATATATATATATATATATATATATATATATATATATATATATATATATATATATATATATATATATATATATACATATATATATCTTTATATATATATCTCTTTATATATATATATATATATATATATATATATATATATATATATATATATATATATATATATATATATATATATATATATATATTATATATATATATATATATATATATATATATATATAAATTATCATGAGAATATCAAATTTTCATGTTAATTTTTTTCCCCCCTGAATTTTGTGGGGAAATTCCTAAATTGGGCCCTTTTAGCCCCTAAAACGTAAATATTTTGCTAAAAGGAATTTTATGATTTTGGTGACATATCAAACCTAATTTTGCTCATTGTAACGAATCCGATGATATATGACAATGGCAGGGATCAAATCGCAAAACTAAAAAGTGGTTGCAGGCAGGTGTGAGCTATAACTTTTTTATGATCACATTTTTCTCTATTTGTTTTATATTAGTTTTTATCATTTTTTTACTTGTAAAAAATATGATTAAAACCAATCTAAAATAGAGAAAAATGTAATTTATTTTTTTTATTAAAATGTAATCTATTTTTAATATATTCTTCCTTTTTTGTTTATTTTTATCTTTGTCATTGCAATGAGGTAAGGTTATTTTTTATATTTTGAATAAAAAAGATAGTAGAAATTTATTTTTATTTCTAAAATTTATTTGCTTTCTTTTAGTTTGTCTACTGTTGAGATATGGTTTAGATTTAGTAAATTTTCATGATTTAAAATTTACTATATTAATCATTAGCCAACAGCTTATGAAAAATTGAAACAGCTTATGAAAATTGAGCAACACAGTTAAGGTAAAAATAATTTTCTTTACTTTTTTTTTTATAAAACAATGTTTAATCGTTAATTATCAGGGTGACTAACCTTAAACAATAAAATATATTCTGAAATAAGCTTAATAATAAATTATATTCTTGATTAAAATTTTTACTTTAAGTTCTAAGCAAGATGTAATTAGTCCAGAACATATATTAATATTTTTAACATGTGTGTATCTGTTTTGGATTTTGATGCAACTAGTAAAAAGCATAAAGGACATACACACATTTCATATATATTTGAAATTTTTTTTTCACATATATATAAAAACTATCAAAAACACAACGTGTTTTTTACACTTTTTTTAAAAGTATTTACAAAAGAAAAATCAGCTGGCAACGAGGCAGCATCAAGTAACTTATAAGAACATTCTCCTATTTTAAAGAAAGTTATTAACTACAAGTTGGTACAGCCCAGACTTGTTAACAAGGCCAAAAGTAGCAATGCCAAATTTACAAGGCCAAGAAAAAGGCCACATGTTACAAGGCCAAGGCCAAAAATAAGGCCAATAATAACATTTTTAAGACTAAAGACTTAAATTTTTACCTGACGTTAATAACATAATTATGTAAAATAAAGAATGATTAATTATGTAAAATAAGGAATGAAAACTTTTGATTCTTTAATTTTATGTATTTTTTTATGAAGGCCAAAACAATGTCAAAACAAGGTCAAGGCCAAGACCAAAGCCAAGACTTTAATTATTGTCCTTAAGTCAAGACCACAAGGGCTAACAACTCTGACATAGCCTACTATAAAGAAAATTTAATATCTAACTCTGCTCAGGCAAAAATTAAAACTTTTTAAATTTTAACATCCATATTGGTAAAGTTGTTACTTTTTAAGATGCTTAAATTTAAGTTGAAAAGGTGTTTAAATTGAAATGAAATCGAATGAGCACGCAAAAGAGAGGCTGCTACATCGACTGAGAGTTTAGATTAGGGTAACAATACATTTATTTTTTTTGCAAAAAACGCATGGATTTGGCCTCCCAGATAAATAAGTTTTAAGAATTTATTAGCATAAACGTTCTTTATGTTGCAATTTAGAAAAAGAAATGTGCATTTTATTGTTATTTTTAACAATAGAATGAGAATAGAACAAGAGTCAACTTCCTGGGTTTTTTTGTAACTTAAACACATTAATTAAATCTTTACACCAGGCTTGTGGAGCCGAGCCGGAGCCGTGGAGCCGCTGTATTTTGGTGGAGCCGGAGCCGCAAAAATTGAGCGGCTCACGGCTCTCGAGTTTTTTTTAAAGGAATAAAATGTATATATATATATATATATATATATATATTTTTTTTTACTCTAGACAAACTTTATTTATTAATTGTTTAACATTGAATTTCAAATTTTTAAAATATTCTCTCAAACAGTTACGGTCTTGCCAAAACGTAATAAAAATGATTACTTTAACGATTTTGTACCAGGGTTGCCATCTGGTGTTTTTTTAAGCCAGATTTCTCAAATCTGGTTTGTTTTTTTATCGTTTGGCTTGGAACTTTTGTTTTGGTTTATTTTAGAAAATCTGGTTTAAATCTGGTTTGTTTTTAAAGTCTTTGGTCTTTTTTTGTTTTCTCTGATATGTTTTTTAAAATCTTGTTTAATTCTGGTTTATTTAATAATAAATCAATTTAATTAAATTTTTGTTTCATGAAAAAAGTTAATTTGAGGGAAAAAAAGATTTCCATTTTTTCATTTTATAGAAGAACAATCAAGTTTAAAATAAATGGAAGAAATGCTTTCATTAAAATCTTAAAACTTTAAAAATTTTTACTTGTAATGTAGTTAAAATGTTGTTTTTATCCCTTAATTGCCAAAAATATAAAAAAATTCTTACATTCAAAATTACATTTTTTTGTGAAAAAATTGCCTGTAACGAATGTTGTTTCTCAACGTGAAAAGGCCATTTCAAATCTACAGTTTCATCTAATGGATGCAAAAAGTGAAGAAATTGAAAATCATTACAGAAATCGTCATTAATCATAAATTAATTGACATTGCATCATTAGAGAATTAGACCTCTGCAATATAGATGCTTACTGCCATGGCTGTCTATGTGTTCTGTTTCTAACTATTTTGTTGAGTCTTCTCACAGTTCATCTGCATATAAATCAGACTAAGAAAATATCAAACCAAGCCTCGCATGCAGTTATTTGGATCAAATCATATTTAATAAGGCAAAAAATTTTTTACTAGGACTTTGAAATAATTGAGTCAATTATTGCAAAGGTTTGAAAAGAAATCTATATCCATATGCAAGCGAAAAAAATTAATATATTTTACAGGTTGATAGTGTCGGATTTTGTATAGGTGTTTGGGAGTGAATTACTTTCCCCACGCCGCTTTGAAGGCTGGACGGGCGTCCCATTAAACATTTACTAAGTCATTCTTCTCTTCTTCCCTCACTCTCTTACAAATTAAATTTTAATATTCAAGGATGAAATTTTTGGATAAAAAAGCATTTTTTCAAAATATATATTATAAACAAGGCTTTAAAACAAAAAATTATGATTTTTTCTTTTTTTTTTTGTCTGGTTTATTTCTGGTTTATTTTTGTTTCATTTTTGGCTTGTGCCCGAAAAAAAACCTGGCAACCCTGTTTTGTACTCAACAAAATACTATTTTTTTAATAGTATTTCTTAATATGCTTTATTAAAAAAAAAATGTAAATTATATATGAAAACATTTCACTATAACATATATTGCTTTATACTGATATATTTTATACTGATACTATGCTGTTATATATTTGATGCGCGATTTAATGATCAAAGGTTATTCATATCTTTAAAACTTTATTAAAGCATGCAATCGTTAAATTTAGAACGATGAATTTCGTTTTAAAACTTGTCACTAACACATTTTTAATGTATTTTTTTTCGCTTAATTACATTAAGTAGTTATAATAATAATTAAAAACATCAACAAACGAGTCAAAATCTTTCTATTAATTGAATTATCATTAAAACATTTTTAAAAAACGAAAAAAAAGTCTGCGCAACAATCTACCAAATTCTTCTGCATCGTTTCTTTCAATCGCTAAAGCATCTGAATCTAGCAAAACTACTATTTGTATGGTCATAAAAGAATACAAGAACTCTCTATCTATTGAACGAGCAAAAGGATCTGGAAGAAAGAGTGTCTTTAAGGATGAGAAGCAGCAATTAGTATTCGACAATCATCAATCAAAATCCCGGCTTATCGAACAAGCCAAAAGGTATAAAGTTGTAAAATACACTGTGCAGAAGGTGATGTCGTCAATTAGCGTAAATGTTTGCAATTTGAAGTAATGAAAAATATTAAAATAAAAAGCACTTTTATAATCTTCAAGTTCCTTAGATTAAAATAAATATTGAAGTTTTTGTATTAGTTAAACTATTTTTTGTTTGTTTTTTTTTGAGTTTTTTATCGTTTTGAATTTAACGATAGCATGTTTTACCCAGTAGGCACGGGACATACAAAAGAGGTCTTTTAAACGTCTTTTGAAAGTTTTGTATGCCTTTTGAACATTTTGGACGTCTTTGGGACGATTTGGAATTAAAATTTGGACTAAAAAATCTAGTTTTGGGTAAATAATATATAGAATTAAATTTTATTAACCTAAAACATTTTTCTTTTCAAATGTAATATCCGGTAGTAGAGTAGTGATAGTAATACAATAACCGTGTAATCATAAGAGTTGGTTAAAAATTAATTGTTGTAATTGGTATGTTTTGGGTTGGCAAATGTGATCAAAAAAATGTCTAAAACTTGCGATTTTTGTTCATAAAGTTTGGAAGCCGGAACCGAGCCGGAGCCGATTATTTCTTAGTAGCGGAAGCCGGAGCCGAGCCGTAAAAAAAAAACAGTCGGCTCCACAACCCTGCTTTATACTATTCCAAAAATGCTAAGAGATGACTAGATTATAATTTGCAAATAACTTACAAATGCATTTCTTCAAGAATTTTATGTTGTATTCTAGTATCTTTACAAACATTAGTGTATTTTCCAAACATTACATATCGTGTATTTACAAATATTATATATATATATGGTATATTTTGTAAACATATATAGTGTATTTTACAAAAAGGGTGCTCAGTGTTCTTAAAGAACAGAGCAGTAATAAATTATTTAAAAAAACATTTATCCAACTTGAACTTCTACCGTCAGTTTCTCCTTTGGCAAAATCATCAGGAAAAAGAAGTCTCTGACAAGGATTAAACAAATCTAGTCATTTTTTGTTACAAGACTCCTATTGAAAAAGAAAAAAAGATTTTAGATCAACAAAAACCAAATCATTTGGGTTTGAGTCTAAGGTAACAGGCAATCTGGGCTTGAGTTCAAATATCATGCTTTTTAAGCACTACCAAAAATTGTAAAAGTAGAGATTCTGCAATGATAAAAATGGGGTCTCTCAAAGGCCCTGCGCGCACTTTTTTATATTTCATTTACCATAGGGGCAAATGGAGCAAATTGATCCAAGCGCTTTTTTTGATTTTTTTTTTTTTGTTTTTTGTTTTTTACAATAAATAAAAAACATTTTTATGATTGTTAATTTGAAATCTGTTTAGCTTTTGTATTTGAGATTTAAACTTTAGTATTCGGATGTTCGGAGTAAAAATGAAAAAATAACTTGAATTTTAAATTCTATTATTATAATTTTGTAAGAAAAAAATAGGATTTAGTTGTAATTGAATTTGACGGAACTGAGCGTATTATTCAACAGTTACCATGTCAGTTCGTGTTCGATAGCATGGAAGATGATACGCTGTGGTAATTATATGGTAATTGATCAGTCGACACTGACTCATTAAAGCAGTCAACACTGATAGCATTGAAAACTTTGTTAGAAAGTGCGTTAAATATATACCAAATTTCTCACCCATCAATCACGTTGAACACACGACAAGTTTCTCTCAAGTCAATATGTGTAGTTTACTGCACAAAATATGTGCGATTCAAAGAAATGTGGATCAGTGGAAGCCTCAAACAATTCCCCTGAAGCTGAGTTGAATGAATTTCAAAAAGACTCATCAGAGTCATAAGAAGGAACTTTATCTAAAAGCAAAAAATGTGATGTTTAACCTGATTTAGTAATAATTAATGCTAACTCCTCTTTGAGGTCAGTTGTTTTGAGTCAAAAAGATCAAGATACAATTATTTTAAAGGGGCCCCCAGCACGAAAGCAGTTTTCAAAAGCGGTCATTGTCACTTCTTCGTTGGAACTGAGGAGCTAAGAATCAATTGAGGTAACTAATAAATCATGTGAAGCAGCATCAATCCAACGTATTGCACCAAAAGTTCTTCATGGATCGAAAAAAAGCATACATTAGTCTTACCAGCTCATTCGTAAATAATCAGAGCTCCAGAAGTAAATAAACTCTGATAGAGCAAAATGGAGGACAATTATTCGGAGAATTTTAAATGTGACTCTTTTCTTGGATTCTAGAAACTGAGCTTTTCTAGTTAATTCATTACAAAGTTCTCTTTTATTTTATAAATATTTTAATTATTTATATAACTGTTGTAATAACTTAGTTAAAATTACTATATACTACTATGTTTGCAGGTGAAACAACCCACGTGAATGGAAAGGAGAATGGAAACTTTCTTGCTGGTATGAAGCTTATTGGTCGCCACAATCCCGTTATTAAATTCCACTTGAAAAATCTAAGACGTCATCAACATGAGGGCTCCGGAATGACGTCATCAACATGAGGGCTCCGGAATGACGTCATCAACATGAGGGCTCCGGAATGAGTGCTCTTATTTCTCTCCGTCGTCTCAAAATGATTTCATTAGAAAATATGGTGATGTCATCCAAAGTGCAGCTGTCGAAGAAATCTAGGATAGTTTCTACTTCACAATAGTTAGTGGTAGCCTCCTTATTTCTCAAACTTAGCAGATAACTATTGTTATTTTTTTTCTCCTCTATGAAATAGAAAATAATTGCTGGCAAATCAAATAACGATTCTTGAGTGTTAAAGCTTTCAAGATGAAGAAAGGAGTTGATTTAGCTAAGTTTATTACTGATGTGATTTCAAGACAAGATATGAATATTTAAAACTGCCACGATCAGTGACACGATAACGGATCCAAAATGTCAGGCGCTTATAAGGAAAGCTCAAACCTTAGAAAAGCAAAGTTATTTGTACTTTCCCTATAGCGCTCACAGTCTGAGTTTGGTTAGTGTGCACTTAGTTGAACCAGCCATTAAGATCAAAGTATTTTTTTAATATGTCAAATTTTGTTACGTATTTTTTAGTAGTTACTTATAAATGATCATCACTGAGGCACCAGGAATTTTACAGCATAGATTTTCTGAGACAAAACTGATCTCACTACTAAAAGAAAGCGTAAACTAAAGCGCTTTTATGATGAGGCATCAAACACAGTCTATATCCACGACAGCCAAACAAAAGAATTCAAATCAAAGGTTTTTAATGTAATGTGGTAGATAGTCTTATCCAGCAGATTGATTCAAGATTTGAGGGAAGCAGGATGATTAACATTTTAACACAATACGTTTTCATTGGTCTAGATGAATAATGATGATCTTTCCGTTTAAAACAAAGCTTGAGAACTTGCACGGTTTTATCTTAGAGATTTGAACAAAGAGAATCTCATTGAAGAAGCTGTTGCCCAAAAACAACGACCGCAAAACAACTTTCAAACAAGGAAATCAGCAACAAGGAAAACAGCTACTCGATCAAATCTTGAGAAGAAGCTTGAACGTTTTTTTCCATATATTTGCATAATACTCCGGATTTTCAAGACTACTCCTGAGTCAGTTGCTGAGGGTGAACGATCATTTAGTAAACTAAAAATTGTAAAAAACTCTCTCTGTTTGACCATCGGCCAGGATCGTGTTACTGATATCTGATTATATTAATTGAAGAAGATTTGGCTTAAAAGATGAGCAACGACGATGTTATCATTCTTGGGCGGCCAGAAAGATTTTTGAAGAAACAAGATTTTGTTGATTGATTTTTTTGTTTTTTAGTTTTAAAACTAGTATTTTGATTCATATGCCAGTTTTGATTAACTAACCGTTTCTTAATCCACAGAGTTAGTAGTATAACAATACGCTGTAATAGAAATAAATAGTTGAAAATTAATTTCTTGGTTTAAAATAAAGGCGCCGTTCTCCATTTTTGACCCGGGCACATTTGGAGCTCTCGAAGGCCCTGAGTGCGCGCAATAGAGTTAAAATAAAGGCTCCTACTAAAGAATGACGATTTTGCTTTGCGTTTAAGGCATAGCGTTCTCTACTACAGGCCTATTCATCGCGCAACCGGATTTTTTTGTGGAGGCCTACTTTTTTACGGCGAAAAAATTATTTTTCCACGTTCAGACAAGATACAATGTCATGTCGTTTATGACAAACATTTAAATAATGGAATATAATACAATGTTAATAAACTTATATAATTTAAACATGGAGTTGCAGATATAATTTAAAGCAAATAATATATTTATAAAATTTAGATTAAATCATCATGCCAAATAAATGTTGTGTGTATGCTTGTCACACCAACTATCAAAGTGAAAAAAACAAAATATCTAGTGAAGTTAATAAAATATCAGTGTATCGGTTTCCAAGTGATAACGTTGAACGTGAAAAATGGATAAAAGCTATTCCAAACTCTAATTTGGTTGTTACCAAGTATACTGTTATCTGTGAGTTACACTGGCCTCCAAATTTTGATACAGTTATAGTGCGTGGAGGAAAACGTCGACCAAAAAATCCTCCTTCTGTTTGGCTAGGAATACCTTTATCTCAAATTCCAACTGGTTATCCAACTGAAAGATCTACCAAAAGATCTTTAAGTGGCATTAGAAGTATAATAGATGATGAGCTAGATACATTTCTTAAAAGGGATAAAGCTACTTTTTGTGACATTAAAAACAAGTTTATTGATAGCAGTGATCACCAATATCCAGTTATATCGTTTATGGTTGATGGCTATGTTGTTATACAATCTTTGCAATTTTTTAATGGAATACCTTTTTTTGTACTTAAAATTTATGAAAATCTTACCTTTGAAACATTTCATTATGGGATTAAGTGTCACATTTCTAGCTTAACAGTAAATCGAATCTTAACTGTTGACTCCTGGTCTAAGTTTGATGAGATACTTCGTTTTTTAGGCTCTTTAAAAATTGATCATAAAAAAGAAGTAATTATGCAACATGTTTCAGTTATGGGACCAAAATTAGTTGGAGATAAACTTTATACACCTGAAATACTTATACGCTCTTTTGTATATTTCTTAACATCAAGGGCATTATATAATCGCTTAAGAAATGATTATCAACTTCCATCTATTTCAACACTGACTCGAGTTACTTCAAAAATTTCTAATATTAATGAAAACAAATTTATTTATTCAATTTTTAACTCTCTTCCGGATAAGCAGAAATTATGTATCATACTACATGATGAAATATATGTTAAAAAAAGTTTGCTTTACCATGGTGGAACTATTTTTGGTAGATCGGAGGATAACCCAGTGGAATTGTCCAAAACATTGTTAGGGATTATGGCTGTTTGTTTAAATGGGGGTCCAAAGGTGTTAATTAAAATGATACCAATATCAAAATTACGATCTGAATTTTTGTTTGAACAGATTAATTTAACTAGTCAAATAATTGATTCAGTCAGTACAAATGTAAAAGCTATTATATGTGATGGGAATCGTGTCAATCAGGTTTTTTTTAAAATGTACACATTCATTCCGGGAAAACCATGGTTAACAGTAGATGGAAAGTATTTACTTTATGATTTTGTACACCTCATAAAAAATATTCGTAATCTTTGGTTAACTGAAAAAACTCAGGAATTAATATTTGACGATAACAGAGTAACCAGGATTGCAAAATGGACTCATTTAAAGCAGCTTTACAATGCAGAATCCAGAAGCTTTCTAAAGTTATCTGACCTGAATGAAACTTCTATTTCTCCTAAACCTGTTGAACGACAGTGTGTATTAACAGTTTTAAGAGTATTTTCAGAAAAAACTTATGCTGCTCTTTTGCAACATCCTGACATGATTCATATTGATGTTAACGACACTTCTATATTTATTAATAAAGTTATTATTTGGTGGAAAATTTTAAATATCAAAGCCATTGGTGCTGATACAAGGCATAATGATCCTTTGCAGGCTGTCATCAACAATCCTAATGACAATCGTTTAAATTTAATACTACAATTTGGTGATATGGCACTTAAAATGGCAGGTCCCAAAGGTAAGCGTATTAAACAGCTTTCTAAAGATACTGCAACTTGTATACATCAAACTTGTTATGGACTAGTAGATTTATGTAGATATTTACTTAACACTACGCAAAACTATGTACTTCTTGGTCAATTTACTTCAGATCACCTGGAAAAAGAATATAGTATACTTCGTCAAGGTTCTGGTGGTACATATTTTCTTAGTGTTCAACAAGTTATTGAAAAATTACGTATCAAACATGCATCTTTACTTTTGAAGTTAAATGTAGATATTGACAATTTTAATGTGAAGTCTGGTCATCAATGTGCGTTATGTGATTACAAATTGTCTGAAGACTGCTGCGAAATTCTTGATAACTTGCAAGATCTAGAATCTTCTATTGCTGATGATGTTAAAATGTCACTTATTCACATTGCTGGTTATGTTACACGAAATGATAAAGAACAAACTGATTATGAACTTTTAGATCAAACAACGTTCTATTATCAGAAATATGGTCAGTTTTCTAAATTTTTGGATCGTGGTGGATTAAAAATTCCAACTGATAATTCATGCCAATGGACATTTTTTTGTTTTGTAGTTTTTCAAATAGTTAAAGATCATGTATGCCGAAAATCTTTAAGTAGTATTTTTATGATTATATCAGACTATTATTTATTGGATATGGAAGAACATCATTGTGTAATATTGAGCAACATTTTTTTAAAAAATTTATGTACCACTGTCACTTCAAGATCTGGCAAAGAACCTGCACTAAAGTTATTAAAAATCTCTTAAAAGTCTACTTAGTTGTCTACTGTTTATAATATATTCAGTATACTTTTTTATAAAAGATTTATAAAAGTTTCATATATTAGTTGTTGTTTTTTTCAGATTTTGTTAACAATTTTAATCAAAATTTATCTAATATTTTAACATATTTACTCAATATAAGAAAATATCAATTTTGTATTTAGCTGTTAAAGCCAAAACTAAAGGTGAAATAATATAATTATGTAAATGTGTGAAATTTGAAAAAATTTCTTTGCCTTTTATTTACATTGTTTATTACTTAATATTAATTTTCTTTTTTCATCAAAAAAAATTATTAGGCTATACAGAAAATTAAAATTACTTTTTAGTTTTAAAATTACGAAGTTATTATCTTTTTTGCCGTAAAAAAGTAGGCCTCCACAAAAAAATCCGGTTGCGCGATGAATAGGCCTGTAGTAGAGAACGCTATGGTTTAAGGCGACAAAGGGCTTAAAGTCTTAAAGTGCGGTGCGCTTTTCAAACATACCCAACGATTTGTAAACAACGTCTCGATATTTCTCTTGAAATTTTCTTGGATTGTTGAAGCTTGTGTTATTTTTTTTTTAATAATAATTTTAACCTTAAAAAACTGTCCATTTATGAGTTATTCGGACAAAAATAAATTTAAACGAAACGAAAATTTTTCTTTATAACATATCATTTAATTTTTTTATTTTTAAGTTTAATGTTTTCTTTTAAAAGATAAATAAATAAAAAATATTTTTCTGCATTAACCCAATATTATATTAGGATATGGCTAAAGCAGATTGTTAAACGCGTAGGACACTTAAATCAATCAGCATTGGTTGCGAAAATGAAAGTAACAAAATTCTCAAAGGCTTTTTTTAATTAATAACACAGAATCTATAACACAGAAAGTATTTTGTTTTTAAGTAGAAACATACTTATCAAAATATACTAATGATAATAGTTGAAAAAAGTGATTGAATCTTTATTTTATACATTTATATTTTTCAAATTATTTGTAAAGTTTAGAAAAAATATTGCCTGTTCACTAAACAAGCTAACAAATTACAATATATTATATATACTATTATATAATATATACACAAAACATTGCCTGTTCACCAAACAAGCTAACAAGTTACAATATATATACTATTATATATTATTTATACAAAACATTGCCTGTTCATCAAAACAAGTTAACAAATTACGATATATTATATATATTATATATTATTTATACAAAATATTGCCTGTTCATCAAATTAGCCTACAAGTTATTTATTATATATACTATTTCATAACCAGGATTGAAAGTGAACCTTAATTAAACAAAGAATTTAAAAATACCATAACAGAATAAAGTATAACAAAAATATTATAAAGAAACAATCTAAAACATAAGAAAAATACTATAAACAAAGCAAAAATGTCATCAATAAGACTCAGTATGATAAACATTACCAAATTACCATGAACAATATGGTAAGCGAAAGATACTATTGCTCAAAATGAGATTTTTATTTTTCAAAAAAATGGAGACCAGATATCATATTGATTTATGGAGAAATGTAAGAAAGTGCTGCTACATCGACTGATTTATACTTGCCCTAACCCAAACCCTCAACCAATGTAGCAGCATTCACTTGCATATTTTACCTAAATCAGTTAATGTAGTAGCACTCTCTTACATTACTTCCTAAATAAGTATGATATCTGATCTCCATTTTTTGAAAAATCAAAACCTTACTTTGAGTCATAGTATCTTTCACTTACCAAACAATGTATATAGAGCACAGTAAAAATACCATCATACAATTACACAAATGCCAAGGTTTTTGTTTTTGTTTTTTTTGTTGGTAATTCACCTTCCCAAGGTCGAGAAGCCACTACAGATGAGGAGGCTACTTGTGGTTATAACCCTCTTTTAACTCTATAACTCCGAAACATGAATCTTGACAAACAAGTCTGCTGCGCGGAGAAACAAGTTGATAAAAACAATTACAAGATACAAGTAACAAGATACATACAGTTACACATATACCAAGATAAACAAGACATAATGAAAAAATTAGAGTAAGCATTAAAAAAATATGCATTAAAAATCCCCCAATTAATAAGCATACCAAAAAATCCTTAAAAGAGAAAAAGTAATAAACAGATTTTTATAGTTACAAATGCTGAAGATAACATGATGTTAAAAAATAGTGAATTGATACAAAGTTTTGTGGAGAAGAAAGTGACCTGGAATGTCTCTAAAATTTATATATTAGTTTACAATATAAGTGAAAAGTGTTTTCAAACGTTATGAAATTTTGTTATGAAATTTTTTACTTTACAACAGTTAAGGCAAATTTTTAATGATTAAAATTAAATATGTAAAAATAATCAAAAAATCAAAACTAGATCACTATATTTCTAGATTAACTCCATGCAATATAAAGGAGTAAGTAAATGATGATGAAAACATGAAACAAACACGAAAGTTAAAACTTTGTTTTTGTTTAACTCGAAGGTATTTATATTTATAATGTTTATCTTTAGAAATTTTAGCTGGATATTCAAAAATTTTAAAGTAGTGTTTTTTATATAAGGAAAATTTTTATATTAGAGGGGATTTAAAATTTTTTTTTTCTAAACCTTTTAGGAGAAAAAGGTCTTTAAAATAAATGTGATAGCTAAATATAATGTTTTATGAGTTAGAAGTGAATTTTAAAAATTCCTTATAATTGTATCTACTACAAATTATGATAAAAATATTTACTACATAATTTTGTTAATATTATGATATTGTTAATATTATGGTTTATTTTTAACAAATATTAAATATTTTTTTCATTTATTTAATTTAACAGAAAAATTTATGAACAGTACCCCTAGCTGTTTCATCATTTAAAATCTTGACTTTTCACTCATCCAACCTTGTCTTTTCTGCAATTTCTTTTTTCTATACTTTTTAATGCTTGCTTTACAGATTAGTTGTTTGAATATTTTTTAACATTGTTTCATCATCATTTTTTAAATTATCAGTATTATACTATTACTGTATTGACTTCACTTTATTTGAAGCATTATTACTTTAAAGTATATCTTTGCAATAGTTCCACAACATTGCTAACTAAACTGCCTCTATTACACAGAGTCATAGCTAGGTTTAAACTCTTAATTGGGGTGGGAGTAGGAGGGTGGGGTTGCAGCAAATTTAGGTGGCCTTTTCTGCAAATTTAAGCAGCATTTTTTTTTGTTTTCGTTATATCTGGTGGACCCTTATGGCAGATTTAGGGAATGATGGGGAAGCTTCCAACCCACAAGCCATAGCACTGATTGCATGTCCAAATATCCTAAGGGCATAAAAAAATTTTGTACTGTGTATTTGTTTTGCATTTTTTTAAATTATCATAATTTTCATATTAAATGTATTAATGTATAATTTTCATATTAAATGTGTTAAGTATGTATAATTTTATAAAAATAAAAAGTATTTATAGTTATTCATAAGCGAAAAATTGCATTAAGAATAATTGAGATTTATAATTAAGTATCATTTGTAAAATATGTGTGGAATATTGTATTGATAATCTTATATTAAAGTTAATGTTAAATATTGTATTGATAATCTTGTATTAAAATTAATGTTCAGGAAATATGAAAAAACTAACAAACTTTTTTTTATAAAAAAAAAAAAAAATTAAATGACTCTTTTGAAATTCCATAGTTTGATATTCTTTAAGATACAAAATCAAGTTTACCAATTCAAGTCTTAGCTTAGCTTCTATAAAAACAACATTTTAAATTAAAATTTAAATGTTTCAACAAAATATTATACAAAACATTAAATATCCATTAATAAAATTTCTCATATTATTTTAATATATGATTATCAATTATTCCATACGAATATTGCACATGTTTATTCTTAATTAAAATTTTTTTAATTTGAATTATTCTTAATAAAATTTTTTATTTATATTTATGTTTTTATTTTATATAACACCTTTTATACATAAAAAATTTAGTTGCAAAACTAATAAGATTTTAGATAATATTAAGCAATAGTTTTTAATTTTTTAATGTGTTAACTTATTTTTTAACTGAGATAAAACTACTTCAACTATAAAAACCTAATTTTTAAAATATGATCCTCATAAAAAATAAATTTAGAATTTAAGTAATATTTAAACAATTTTAACTCTGAGAAACTTAAGTAATATTTAAACTGTTTAATATTACTTAAACTCTAAATTTAGAGTTTAAGCATTATTAAACAATTTTTAACTCTGAAACTAATTTAAAATATAAAAATAATTTTTCTTTAATCCTTTAGTATCCTTAAACATTATAGGAAATTAAAAATGTTTTAATTAATTTTTTTTTTCAATTTATAATTACACAAGTCATTAACTTATGATTAACTTTTAATTAGCTCTCACATCTTTGCAATTGATCACAACTTTTACCTTTATACAACTATCTATCAACTAACAATCTTTCAAATTTTAATTAAATGAGAATATTGTTTTCATCTTTTATTTGTTAATTTAATTATGTTATTATTTTTTATAATTATATTTTTGTTTTATTTGAAAAATATTTAAATCATCTTTTTTTATATTTTATTTAAAACATCTTATTTTATATTGAATGTAATAAGTATTTAATTATAATAAAAATTTATTTTGTTCAAGTTAATAAATATTAATCTTTATTATTTTAACTATTATTAATTTTTAAATTTTTGTTGTGAAAGAGTTATGCCTCTACAATTGCTGAGGTAGCATCTGCTTGCTTTAATCAATACCAAATCTTTTTGATCATTTGATTTAAATAGAAAGAAAATGAATAAAGATTTTTAATTAGGTTTATCTAGATTAATGCCAGCATAGTGCAACTTGCCATATTAATGTAGAAAGAGCAATATTCTCATAAATCATAGCTTTTTTGTATGACTACTCTGTACTGAAAAAAAATTACTTAAATAACTATATTCAAATAGTTTTTTTATGAAACAAAATAAATTATGTTAAAACATTTCTTGTGCAATAAAAAAGAAAATGTTTTTTTTGAAATAGTTTTAATGTTTTTTAAATATTAAAATTAGTTGCTTATTAACCATATGAAATATCTTGTTTTCTAAGATGTTACCATGTTGTATATTTGAAGTTTTCTATCAAAACTCTAAATATTGTTTATTTATCCATGAACTCAAATATATAAAATTTATACGCAATTTAATTTTAAGATTCTATTATTAGTTAACTTCTTCAGTTATTATTTTTTCTTAATAGAATAAGATTTTTTTGAAAAAAATCTCAATTAATAATAATAGTCATAAATTTTATTTATTTTTAATGTTCATTGATAACAGCAGGTTTGCTCAGAATGTTAGATGGCTTGAAAGAAGAAATAATGCCTAAAAAGTTAGAAGAAGAAAGTGGCAGTGATTCATCAGCTCCTTCATCTCCAGTATCACACTTGTATAAGGTAAATAGGTTTAAATGCAAATAAAAATATTTCTCGACTATGACAGTTCTATGTTGAAAAAAATTAGTTCAAGCTTATTAGAATGAATATTGTTCTATCAAAATTATATTTTGTTGTTTGTTACAATTGTTTTTTTTTTTTTTAATTTTATTATTCTTTGTATTTTTTTATCTTTTATGAAAAAATCATATGGATATAAATGCTATCGTAGATATATATGTATATATATTAACCTTCGGAATTAGTTTCGACATTCAGCAATGCCAACCTAACTGCCAACCTAAAAGTGTTTGAGGTGGGCAAAAAATTGTTGACCTTAAAATTTAAATTAAATTAATTATTAAATATTAATAAATTTAAATTAGTTTATATAATTTTTTTTTTTCATTTAAAAAAATTTTAAAATTTCCAAACATGTTAAAAAATATTCTTTGTATCAAATTTATTTTTATTTATTTTTTTTATGTTCCCTTTATATTCAACTATGTTTATTTATAGTTTTATTTTTTTATTAATTAATTAATTAATTATTATTTATAGTTTCAAATTAATAAACTTTATTTATCTTGTTACAAAAATACTAATATACAAAAGTGCTTGATGCTTATAACTGTAAATGAATGCATTGCTGGATAATTATAATCAAGCCTGTAGATAATTTGCATAATCAAGCCTGTAGACATAATCTGCATAATCAAGCCTGTAGACAAAATTAATTTACATAATTTTTTTAGTAAACTTAACTTTAGTTTTGAAATTGCTTTTTAACAAATTTTTTTCATTATCACTAAGTTTTTAGATTGATCTTTTATTGAACAATGATTTGAAATGGTTAACTAGTTTATAAGTAGTAGATAAAGATTTTAATTTAAGCCAAAATATTAAAAAAAAAGTTTATAGATTTTTTTTACCGTTACAAAGTTCACTCTTAAACAATTGCCCTCTCTTTAAAAAAAACAAGCAACTAAATTGAGAGAAAGCAAAGATAAGATGATAAGGTTGTATTATTAATGTATTTATCAAACAAATGGTATAAGTTTAAATAAGTATAATTTTTTTTTAATAAGTAAATAAGTTTTTTTTGAAACAACAAATTTAAATTTTATTGATAATTTTTTTTTAAACAATATTGTTTCATTTTAAAATATTTTATGAAGATAAAGGCTTGAAATGATTCTTAATGTGGTTTTAAATTAATTTAATTATAATGCAATACATAAATATACACAATTGATGTAGTTTAACTCTTAACAATGTAAATATGGGTATTGAATTAAATGAAATTTATTTGTGTGAAATTTTTCTCTTATGCAACAAAATCTCATAATATGGCCTCGATATACATACATACATACATACATACATATATATATATATATATATATATATATATATATATATATATATATATATATATATATATATATATATATATATATATATATATATATATATACAAAATTATTTAAGTCAGGATCTACGCAACTGTATAAACAAAATTATTTAAGTCAGGATCTACGCAACTGCAATAACTTTATGTTTTTTTAAAAATTTGATTCCAAAGAAAAAGAAATATATTTTTAACTCTTTATAACTCATTGCAAAAGTAACTCTATTAAACGAAATTAGCTATCTTACAACTTTTTTGTCCAAAATAAATGCGACATAAGTAAGAAACATCTTTTTTTATTATGAGTTTTTATTATGAAATATAATGTTTTGTCAGTAATATATATTAAAAATACAAGAATATCATGTCTGATTTTCATTTTAGTACTTTGTTGCACCACCTTTTGCTTTCACGATTGCTTCTAAACGTCTTGGCATGCTTTTTACAAGCTTTGACGTGACGTCAGTACCAATTGAATTCCAAGTTTCACTAAGAACCTCAAAAAATTCTTTTTTTTTTGTTCGTTTTGAAGGAGGTATTTTAGATTTTAAAATTGCCCATAAATTTTCAATGGGGTTAAGGTCCGGGCTTTGTGGTGGCCATTTAAGGATGTTTACTTTTTTTGAGGAAATGTTGTGCCACTTTGCTAGTGTGTTTGGGGTCATTGTCTTGTTGAAAAAAGAACTTGCGATCTAAATTCAATTTTTTAGCAGATTGACATAAATATTTGGAAAGCAAATCAACATACAATTGTCCTGTCATTATATCTTCAACATTCACCAGTCTTCCCACACCATTTGAAGCAAAGCATCCCCAAATCATAATTGAGCCACCTCCATGCTTGACAGTTTTTCTAAGATTTCTATCTAAGAGTGCATCACAAGGTCTGCGCCAAACTCTTTGTCGTTTTTTAAAGCCAAATAATTGAAATTTACTCTCATCAGACCATAACACTGAGTTCCAAAATGCCTCATCCTTGTTAATATGCAGTTTTTAGCAAATGCTAAGCATTTTTTTTTGTTTATACCACTAATGAGGGGTTTACTTTTTTGAAGATGGTTTCTTAAAGGGATCCCAAACTCCCAACACATGTTGTGTTCATATTTAAGATAATGTTAAAAAAAAAGGTTTGAACCAAATTTTTTTGATTAAAAATAAATAATGAATGCATACCGTGAAAAACAAATGTTGTTGTTTTTGCCGAAGCTCGTCTTCTCCATTTTTTTCAACTACTCGGAGTCTTCAAATTATGCGTCGCAATCTACAGACTTTGGCAATTCCTTTGAAGCGCGTTTAATTCATAAAAGTTTTAGTATTTGACGTCACGGTAGACTTTTAACAAAAGAAACTCTGGAAATATTTTTATTTATTTTCAGTCGAAGTTTTTTTGATTATTTGTTTTTTTTTTTTCTTCTTTAAATATTTAAAAAGATATTAAAAACCTTAAATATTTTATGCTGGTTCGTTGCTATAAATTGTTATTGCGTCATATATTTAATGTTTATAAATTATGAATATTTATTATCTCAAAAATTGTTTTACATTAATTACCCGTATAAAATTAGTAACAGCTTTTTTATTTGGTTTGACGATATTTCGTTTCAATTTGCTTTGCAAGAAGTTCGGAAAGTCAAACGAAAAAAATTAGTTTGAATAATCACGTCAAAATAAATTTAAAACAAATTATTTTAATGACGGGGGTTCTAAAGTTTTTTATAACAAATGTAGGTAAAAAAATAAATAACTAATTAAAAAGTTCAGTATTAAACACAAAAACAAAGATTTTGTCAAAAAACTTTATACAAATATGACTTACCTGAAATTAGTTAATCATTATTTAATAAATAAACAAAAGTTAAGTTAGTTTTGCACTAAAAAGACGCGAAAAATGGGCAAAAGACATATCACTCAAGATGAAAGATGGAACCAAAAGTAATAGAAAAATCGTCAAGTTAATTGGAGTTTCTGAGAAATGCGTTCGGACAACGAAATAAAACTTTCTTCACACTGGTGGTGCCAGCGAGAAAACGAGGCCAGGTAGACCCTTGTCAACCACCAGAAAAGACGATAGTGTTCATTTTAGAGCTGTCAGAGCTAATCCAAGAATTAGTTACAAAGAATCAACCACAGAATTTAATACAACGCGAAATACATCTATTTCTCAAAGCACAGTCTGCCGAATACTTATCAAATACAAGATTGGAGTCTACACTGCTTTGAAGAAACCGCTTCTGCGTCCATATGATAAACAAAGGAGACTAAAATGGTGTGGTAAAAGAAGGTATTGAACAATAGAACAATAGGAAAACATTATGTGGAGTGATGAGAGTAACTTTGAGCTTATCAATCGCAAATCTAACATAACAGTCAAAAGAATGGCTCATGAAAAGTATTACGCCAGGTACATTAGACCGACTGTACAAAGTGGAGGAGGCTCGATAGGAATCTGGTCATGCTTCAATTATAAAGGTGTTGGTATGTGCCAAACATACACCGGAAGAATCAACTCCAGAATATACATAGAAGTACTGGAAAACAACTTATTTCCATCAATTGACCTGCTTATGCTCAATGATAAACCATGGAAACTTCAACAAGATGGCGCTACTGCACATACTGCATACTATACAAAGGAGTGGTTCAACGATAATAGTATCATGACAATATCGTGGCCTCCATACTCACCTGATTTAAACCCGATTGAAAAGATTTGGGCTTGGATTGACCGTGAATTAGCAAAGGTTCAAATTTCCACACTTACTCAGCTGAAGGAATTCCTTAAGGAGACCTGGTATGGGGTCCTAGAAGCGATGTGCAAAAATTTAGTTGAGTCTATGCCTAGAAGAGTTCTTAGTTGTATTAAAGCAAAAGGCGGATACACAAAATATCGATTGGTTCATAAATTACGCCTTCTAATGTATCGTGCGTCTAAATTTATGAAAAATTTTTTTTGTCTAATTTTTTTAATACCATGTAGTTGTACCTAATTATTACTTAGTATTTCATTTTTTTTGTAAACTTTTTTAAAATTTTGTATTCTGTATGTATTTATCTAATAAATAGAAAAAAAACTAAACCAAAATCTTTTTTCGTCATTGTTTTATCGTTGAAAAACTAAAAATTTCTATTCTCAAATATGAGTGCGTCTAAATTTATGAAAACCACTGTATATATATATATATATATATATATATATATATATATATATATATATATATATATATATATATATATATATATATATATATTATATATATATATATATATATATATATATATATATATATATATATACATATGTATATTGAGGATAGATATATATGTATATATATCGATATATATATATATATCGATATATATATATATATCGATATATATATATATATATATATATATATATATATATATATATATATATATATATATATATATATATATATATATATATATATATATATATATATATATATATATATAGAGAGCTGTTAAGAATCGTTACGCAGCTCGCATTTTACCTGCGAAAAGGCGATTTGCCTACGCGTTCATATATATATATATATATATATATATATATATATATATATATATATATATATACATATGTATATTGAGGATAGATATATATGTATATATATCGATATATATATATATATATATATATATATATATATATATATATATATATATATATATATATATATATATATATATATATATATATATATATATATATATATATATATATATATATATATATATATATATATATATATATATATATATATATATATATATATATATATATATATATATATATATATATATATATATATATATATATATATATATATATATATATATATATATATATATATATATATATATATATATATATATATATATATATATATATATATATATATATATATATATATATATATATATATATATATATATATATATATATATATATATATATATATATATATATATATATATATATATATATATATATATATATATATATATATATATATATATATATATATATATATATATATATATATATATATATATATATATATATATATATATATATATATATATATATATATATATATATATATATATATATATATATATATATATATATATATATATATATATATATATATATATATATATATATATATATATATATATATATATATATATATATATATATATATATATATATATATATATATATATATATATATATATATATTATATATATATATATATATATATATATATATATATATATATATATATATATATATATATATATATATATATATATATATATATATATATATATATATATATATATATATATATATATATATATATATATATATATATATATATATATATATATATATATATATATATATATATATATATATATATATATATATATATATATAGGCCTTGTTAAGAATCGTTACGCAGCTCGCATTTTACCTGCGAAAAGGCGATTTGCCTACGCGTTCAGCAGTTTTGCGTTACGCAAAAACTTTAATCTTTTAGAATATTTAAATTATCATTTGATAAAATGATTATGTGACGTTTATTCAGAAGAAAATAAAGTCGTAAGTAAAAGCATTTAACCGCAATTGTAAACTAATAGATTTTTTGTTAAAGAAAAATTTGTTTAATTATTTTTATTGTTGTTGTTGTTAAAAATTAGTTTAAAAAAAAAAAGTGTTTTAAGTTTAAACTTTTTATCATATTTAATATTAAGTTTTATATTTCATAAGTTTAAAAACAATCAAATTTAAAAAAAGAAATATTTTCAATTTATTTTATTAAATTTAAATATTTTTTTATTAATTATAGTTTTTAGTGAATAAATTTATTAAATTTAATTAAAATTCTTTTATTTAATTTTAAAACAGAGCATTTTAAAATTATTTAATTTTAAAATGCTCTGTTTTTTTTTATGATAAAATTTCTAAAGTAAGAAAAGCTTTAATAAATTTAATTCAAGTTACTTTAAAATGTTCGTATTACGTATAACTTTATTTTAATTTTAGTTAAGTTTCAGGTAAGTTCCAAATACTGGTCTGAATAATGTGCTTAACAAAAGCGCATTATTTTCCAGTTTCTATTTTTCCATTATTTTACAGTTTCATTCATTATTTACAAGGCGCATTATTCATTTTATAACTACAAGTTAATAAATGACGTCAATACTTTTAAACTCGAGTTAAAAATGTTATGTTTGGGTTTTCCCTTTTGCCAAAGAATTTTTTTTATAAAACAAACCAAAATTCAAACCTATTAAAAATAACGCGATCAGTAAATAAACTCTTTAAAAGCCCAACTTATCCTTATTTTATTTTAAAAACAAAACTAGTACTAGAGCTATAAATATAAGATACATAAATTTCAAAATTATAATGATATTTGTTAAAAACAAATTCTGCTTATAACATTTTAAAACCGAAAACACTATTTTTTTTTTTTGGATTGAGTAAAAAAATATTAGGTTTCACTGTACATAAAAATAAAATATTTTAATGGAAATAAAAAAAAAAACAAAGCCGAAAAAGCAGTAATTTTCGTTTCTTTACAACATTTATTTTATCAAAACCAGTTAGTGCAAATGTTTTTTTTAAAAGAGGAAAACCCAATCTATGCGTTTAGTTATAAGTACATTTAAATCCCTTTAAGAAAATCAACCATAAACAAGTGTTAAATTTAAATTATTTAAAAAAAAATATTAAAAAAAAAATAACCATAAAACGAATGTTTAAAAGCAAAAAAATTTAGTTTAAAGTTTAAGATTTTAATACAAGAAGACTTTTTTTTAATCAACATTAAGTTTTTTTTTTTTTTTTTTTATAACAACATTGTTCAATTTAAAGCTATTTCGTTTCAAAGACTAGCAATAGTTTTTAATGTCATTTTAAATTTAATTACGATGAAGTAAAAACGCAATTGACGTAATTTAACTTTTAACAATCTAAATATCTTTATTGACTAAAGTTACATTTATTCACGTTTCGCTTTTCCGTTACGCAGCAAAATCTTGAAACAAGGCCTGTATATATATATATATATATATATATATATATATATATATATATATATATATATATATCTTATACTGCTGAGTTAGGTGAGCCTGCTGCCGGGGGCTTCAGTACATACATCGACTGACAAATAGCCTGACTTGCAGTGGAGTGCTGCTACATCGACTGAGGGTTTGGTATGGGTCAGCAACCTTTTCATTCATTATTCTTCGTTTTCCCTCATCGTTTTCTAAAAAACGCTCACTTAATTTAGGCTAGCAAAAAAAGTGAGCAATTGCGCATATAAATATGCTATAGTATATATATATATATATATATATATATATATATATATATATATATATATATATATATATATATATATATATATATATATATATATATATATATTATATATATATTATATATATAAGTCTTCTCTATTTAGCCAACGTTTTCGCTCTCAAGTCTTTTTGGGTTTGCTCACATACCCTCAAAAACTATGGCGACCGCATAAAAAAGCGTTTGCCAAAAAAATAAAAGTGTTTTTTTTTAATTGCAATAAAAAACTTTATTGTTCATTTGTTCAACTTTTGTGAAAAATGGCTTTTTTTAACTAGTTTTTTTTTTAATAAATAAAATTTTTAGTATTTATTCAAAGCGTTCTTTTTTCATTTTTATTTTAATTTAAATAGCAGAAATTTTTTTTTTTTTAAATCGCGCAGGCTAACATAAAAATGACCATCCTGCCAGCGCTTTTTTGGGCACTGGCATTAAATTTCAAATGGAAGAAGACTGATATATATATATACATATATATATATATATATATAATATATATATATATATATATATATAATATATATATATATATATATATATATATATATATATATACATATATATACATACTTGTAAAGTTTATTTGTATAATTTTAATGTAACAACAAGGGTTAAATTAAGCGAAGGCAAAACGCAAAATCTAGAAAAATATCTAGTATTGAAAATTTTAGTTTATACAAAACCGTATTCCTTGTTTTTAAGGGGAGAATCAACTTAAATTTGTTAGCAAAAAAATAAAAAATAAAACAATAAACTTATGATTACAAAAGTAATAACACTCTAGTCACTAACTGCATTACAAAAGTAATAACACTATAATAGTGTTATTACTTTTATAACGCACTTATAACTTTTAAAATTCATTCCTTATTCAAGCAACATTAGTATTTCCAAATTTTAATTGAAGTAGAAAAATATCTCGAAGAAAAAAGTGGATGTTCAAATAATATTAAAACTAAAGTAACTTATAAAAACGTGACAAACAACTTTATGAAAACATATCGTATTAAAAGTTTAGCATTATGAAAAACGTTACTAATGGACCGTAAAAACGCGCGTTAATTTTAAAATTAACCAATAAAAATTTTTTGTTGGTAGATTTTTAAATTAACATGTGTTTTTACATAATTTTTACACGCTTGTAACACTTAAGCTGATACGAATATAAAATTAAAAGACAGAGGAGTTAATATATAAAAACTAATTTAAACTTTTTAATAGTTACTTTTTTTTTAAAAAAAAAAAAATGAAACTAATAACATATTTAAAAAAAATAAACTTTATAATTTTTTTTCTTATTAAATAAATTCTAATTTAAAACATTTAAATTTTTAAATAAATAATTTCATAAACATTCCCCCTAAATAAAAATCTATTTTAATGTTTTATATAATGCGCAAGTAGCTTTAGCGTATTTTTTCATTATTTGATATTTTATACAAAGTTTTATACAATGCGCAAATAGCTTAAGCATAGCTTATTCATTGGTTGATTTTTAAATTACCGCGAAAGTTTTTCGGACCTTAAGTAATAATAATTTTTGTCTTGCAACTTTTTATTTATAATCCTTAAATTACATATGATTAAATATTGTTTAAAAAAACAATAACTAATAATATGTAAATTTTGACTGTTATTATTTTTGCAGTAGTAAATTTATTGTTTTTCTTTTTTATTAATTTTTGCAATATGATAAATGACCGTTTCATTAAAACAGTGTTTACTGTTTAAAAAAAAAACTAAGAATTTAATGACCACAGATATTCCCGGATATTGCAATTCGCGATCACTTAATTCGAGCCCTGCGTTGTTTAAGTGATATGTGAAAGTTCCTGAAATTTTTAATAATGTTTGAATATCCCCTTTATTTTTTCTAGATGTTTTTCTACTTTAATAAATGTTTGGAATTAATAATGTTGTTTGAATAAAGAATGAACTTTAAAAGTAATAAGTGCTTTATAAATGTAATAACACTATTATAGTTTTATTACTTTTATAATGCAGTTGGTGACTAAAGTGTTATTACTTTTGTAGTCGTAAGTTTATTATTTTTGTTTTGTTTTTTGTTACTTTCTCGCTAGCAAACTTTTAATAATTTGCTTTTTATAAACAAAGTACACAGCTTTGTATGAACTAAAATTTTAAAGACCTAATATTTTACCAGAGTTTGCAAATCGCGATTGTATAATTTAACTCTTGATATAAACTTTTTACATTATAATTATACAAATATATTTTACAATCAGATGACGATACATATTTTTTCTTTCCTCTTTAAAAGAAAAAACACATAAAATATGGGAAAGTCATCCTTTTTAACGCCTAAAACAGTTTTTTTTTTTGCTTGCTTTGACTTAATGAATTTTGATTGAATTATGATTCCATCTGAAAAAAATATAAATTAAAACTACTAAACAAAACAGAAATGCCAATAAAGAAAATCAGATAGAAGGCGTTCTTTTTCATAAATAAATACCCAAGAAATGATTCAAATTTTACAGACTACGGAATAAAATCATGAAAATGCCCACCACAAATAAATGAAATGCGTTCTTTCGAAATAGACCTTATAAGCTTAGTTAAATCAATAAAATTTTGTAATATAAACTGCAAGTTTCAAAATAATATGCAGAAAGACTTAAAATCCATACAAACGTCGCTTAAAACAATAATGAAGGCAGACAAAACATCTAATTTATATAATTTATCTAAAGATGAATACAACAAACTGTTAACAAACGCAATTACTTCTAAATACAAAAAGTCGATGTCAGAATTAAAAGATCAAATAATTAAAGAAGGAAAAAACTTTTTAATCCACCATGATGTGTATAACAATATTGAGATAAGCGGATCGTCTGGCTGTTTTTTTATTTTAAAAGACTATAAGGATAATTTTATTAATAACCCTTCAGTTCGTCTTTTAAACCCTTCGAAAAATGCGGTAGGAAGAATTAATAAAGTTATTTTACCTAAAATTATTCATGAATTAAAAAATAAACTACAGTTGAGTCAATGGCAAAGCACTCAATTTGTTATCGATTGGTTTAAAAAAGTCAAAAATAAACATCTTTGCAAATTTCTAATTTTTGATATAAATGATTTTTACTCATTTCTATTAGTGAAAACACTCTTACCAATGCAATCAGTTTCACCGAACAATATGTTATTATAAATAATGATGATAAAAAAATAATATATCATGCAAGGAAATCTTTAATTTTTAATAACGATAAAGCTTGGATAAAGAAAAGAGGCAGATTATTTGATGTCACAATGGGAGCATTTGATGGAGCTGAAGTTTGTAAACTAGTTGGTATTTTTATGTTGTTTCAGCTCTCTCAACATTATGATAAAAATAATTTTAGCTTGTATCGTGACGACGGGCTTGCTATTTTTAAAAAAAAAACCAGCCAACAAATGGAAAAAATCAAAAAGCATTTTACACATATTTTTAAAAGTAACACCTACTTAACTCCATCCAATGTAATATTAAAATTGTCAATTATCTTGATGTAGCATTAAACCTGATTGACAGTTCTTATCAACCGTATTGTAAACCTAATAGCCAACTTATGTATGTTCATTCTGATTCAAACCATCCACCTAATATAATAAAAGAAATTCCTCACACTATTGAGTTAAGATTATCGACTATGGCAGTAAATGAAACTGTGTTCAATGGTTCAATTCTTCTGTATAAAGAGGCTTTACGTAAATCAGGATACAAATCAAAACTCACCTACCAACCGCAAATAAACAAAAATCAAAAAGACATCGCAATTGTAAAATTATATGGTACAACCCCCCGTTTAGCAAAAATGTTGAAACTAAAATTGTTGCTTTTTAGCTTTAATTGACCAACATTTTCCAGTAGGACACAGACTTCATAAAATTTATAATAGAAACTATATTAAAGTTAGCTATAGTTGCATGCCTAATATCAAGTCTTTAATAAATGCACATAATAACAAAATTTTTCAAAACGATAGAAATAAAACATCAAAAAAATGTAACTGCATAGACAAAAAAATTTGTCCGTTAAATAACCAATGCCTTTTTAGCAATATCGTATACCAAGCCACTGTAAGTTATGGAGATCCTCAATTCAAAAATAAAGGAATTATTATTATTATTTATTATATATTTCGGTATAAGTGAAACCACATTTAAATTAAGATATGCCAACCATCTTAAGTCTTTCAATCCACCCGAATATAAAAAAGACACTGAACTATCCAAAGAAATATAGGAGGTAAAATAGAAACATAAAAATCCTGTGATTACATGGAAGATAATAGCACGATGTAAGCCCTACAATCAAGCATCAAAATTTCACATACCATATAAAGGAGAAAACTTACTTAATAAAAGATATGAAATAATATCAAAGTGCCGGCATTCAAAAAATTTTTTACTATCCTTATTCAATACCGGGTACTAAAACCTTTGATGTCTTTTTTTTTTTTTTTTTTTTTTGTAACGTCAGGGCTCGTTCTATTGTAATTTTAATTTGTAGTTTTTAAACGGTTTTTAAGTGACAAAATACACAATGGCTGATGATTGCCGAAAGGCATGAAACTCAGAGTTCCATCAAAAGTTGTACTTTTTCATTTAATATAAATAAAATATATACATATATATATGCATAAATATATACAGATATATATATATATATATATATCAAATATGTGTCAGTCTTCTATATGACACATATTTGATATATATATATATACATATATATATATATACATATATATATATATATATATATATATATATATATATATATATATATATATATATGTATATATATATATATATATATATATATATATATATATATATATATATATATATATATATATATATATATATATATATATATATATATAAAATAAGGAAGTTACTAAAAGATGATATTTTTGAAGCAAGATAATGGTTAACATGGACTTAAAAGATTGCAAGTTATATGAATCAGGAAAACATGATGAAGGGAGCGAATTCCAAAGAACTGATGTTTGAAGGAAAAAACTAGACAAATTAAAATTTTTAGAGCACTTAGGAACAGTAACAGTAAAAAGGCAAAACTTAATAAAAAGTAACATGAGAATGAATTTTAATAGATGGCATATAAGACACTAACTCTTTAGAGCTGGGCCCATTATAGTATTTATAAAAAAGAGAAAGAGATGCAACATTATGACAATACGACAATGGTTGAAGGTTTAGCAATGCAATGACTTCCTTATAGTCATAGTCTTCTCTAGAAGAGCGTGCTTTCGCACCCCTTGTTTGTCCGCTTTTAAAGATATTTTTTTCAGAAGATTTTATATAGTAAGCATTTTAAAAAATTTGTTGCAAAAAAAAAAACTATAAGAACCAACAGAGAATAAAACAGTAATACTTGAAGAAAGGAAACAAATAATATACAAAATTATTAAAATTATTATACAAAAATATTTATATAGAATATTATATAATATAGAATTATTATACAAAAATATTAGAAAATCTAAATAAAATAAACTTTAGCTTTATTGTTTTTATCAATGCACAGGAAAGCGAAAAAACTAATTGCTATTTTATTTAATTTATTTTTCAATTTTTTACAAGTTTATCTTGTAAAAAAATAAAAGCCCTTAATACTAATATTCAAATATAAAATATTTGGTTGTTTTTATTACCCCTATTATGTCCCAAAAACTTGTAGGTTTGTTAAAAAGTTCAGTAAATTAACAATACACTAACATTGTTAATTAACTGAACTTTTTAAACAAAATTTTTAGGAGCCTATATATAACTCCTTTTTAAGTTTTTAAATACATTTTTTCAAACAGAGCAATCAATGATTATAATAATATGTTCATTATCTCTAGTAATTTGTAATAATGTTGGAAATTAGGCAAAGATTTCAGACAGGCATCAAATGTGGTAAATACATTTATAAAAGAAACCATGTTATTATTTTATTTAATTTCTTCCTTCATTACAAAAATTATTAATTAAATAATTCATTTCACAAATAAAATAAATTGCATATTAAAACTTTCATTTGTTGTAAAATTCTTATAAATTATGTTTTCTTCCTCAACTTGTATCAAAGTTGGTAGCTAAAAAAACCGCATGCGCTTCCTGGGAAGACTTGCATTGTATCACTAAAATTTTTCAAGTGTTATCTTTTGACCGCTGTGTGAATACAATCTGTAACTTCTTTCACTGAAACTTTGGTTGATAATAAAAACAGAGTATATTTAGATGGATTACAAATTAAAAAATAATATTAAGGAGGGCTGATGCAGATGTGGACAGGAAAGGCATGTGATCGCATGCTAATTTCTTTAAATTATCAAAAGATATTAGTTAATATAATTATATAGTTAAAAATGTATTTTTTACAATTAATGTAAATGTTTTTGAAACAATTTGTACTAATAATGTTATAAACAACAACGAAAACGATTGTTTCTATAAACTTTTATTTGAATACATAAATTTAATAGTCAAAAACATTACAATGTTATTTTTTATAATACTTTGTAAACTTTCTAAGGAAATGTTTGTACACTACGGTAAACGCTATTAAATAAAGTTTTATTGAGCTTTTAAGTAATTTACCGTAAAGTACTAAATAAATTTTTTTTTTTTTTTTTTTTTTTTTTTTAACATCTTCACTTCCAACAAGGCTGCAAGCAACCACTATAAGAGTTGGAAGTTACTGGAAGAGAAAAGACTAAATCTGTAGAGCAAGATAACGATTGACTGATGACTTAAAAGATTGCAAATTATATGAATCAGGAGAGCAAGATGAAGGAAGCGAATTCCAAAGAACTGATGTTCGAGGAAAAAAACTAGTAGAATAAGAGTTTTTGAAGCACTTAGGAACAGTCACAGAAAAAGGATGAGACTTAATTGAATGACGAGTAACACGAGAATGAATTTTAGTAGATGGCACAAGGGACGCTAGCTCTTTAGAGCAGTGCCCATTATAGTATTTGTAGAAAAGAGAAAGAGAAGCAACATTACGACGATGTGACAAAGGTTGGAGATTGGCTGCCAGAGCAGGTCCAACTATGTTTACAATTCGTTTTTGCACCTTGTCTAAAAAAGAAAGAGCATCACCAGAAGATCCGCCCCAGATGTGGCAACAGTATTCCATACAGGGACGGATTTGAGATTTATAGAGATAGAGAATAGAATCTGGAGTAAGAAAGTGTCGAGCTCGATAAAGAGATGCAACCTTAGCAGATGCTAATTTTGCAATGGATTTGATATACGGTTTAAAAGAAAGATCAGAAGTAAGAGTTAATCCTAGAAGATGAATGGTAGATGACTCATCTAGTACATTACCATTCATAAATATAGGAAGATCTAAATTATTACGATAACGATTGGCCGAATAAAATTGGGTTTTATCTGAATTAAAGTTCACCAGCCACTGTGAGCCCCATGCTGTAGCAGAAGTGAGATCCTTTTCAAGCTCAGATACCCCCTCCAAGCAATCAGAGAGTGTAGGCTTCTTATCATGACAAGAGTAAATGGTAGTGTCGTCAGCGAATAATGCCACCTTAGATGTGAGAATATCTGGAAGATCGTTAATGTAAATTAAAAAGAGTATAGGGCCAAGGATTGAACCTTGAGGAACCCCTGAAGTTACAGGATGTGAAGAAGAGTGTTGTCCATCGAGGACAACTTTTATACTACGATTGGAAAGAAAGGACTCAATAATCTTAAAGACGTTACCAGCTACACCATAAGAAGAAAGCTTATGGAGAAGACCAGCATGCCAAACTTTATCAAAAGCTTTAGAAATGTCAAGTGCGATAGCCTTAGCCTCTCCACCTCTATCTAATGCACGGTAAAACCTATCGGTTATTACTGTTAGCACATCAGCTGTAGAACAAGAAGACCGAAATCCATATTGATGATCAGAAAGTAAGTTATTTGATTCAAGATGAGAGATTAAGTGTTTGTTGATTAAAGATTCAAAAACCTTGCTTATGACAGGAAGAAGACTAATGGGACGGTAGTTAGATGAATCAGATCGCTCTCCGGAATTTTTGAAAATAGGGATAACAGATGCTGCTTTCCAGCATGATGGAAAACAAGACTCTGATAAGCACTTGTTAAATAGTTTAGAAAGTATGGATGAAAGCTCCGGAGAACACCTCTGCAAGACTACAACAGGAATGTTGTCAGGACCACAAGCTGTTGAAGAGTCTAAGCAGGAAATTACTTTAGATACAGAAGCTGAAGTGATGCGAATGTCAAGCAAGGGATCAACCTGTTTGACGGCTATGTCAGGTAAAACGCAATTAGTGGAATCAAGAGATGATATTGATGAAAAGCTCTTAGCAAACAATTCAGCTTTGTCTTTAGGTGAGGTGACAAAGTCTGAACCATACAAGAGAGAAGGAATAACAGATTTGCCCTTATTATTGATACTGTTAAAGATTCTTCAGAAGTCTCGAGAGCCTAATTTTTGTGATGAGATACGAGATTTAATGACCTGGGAATAGCGAGCTTTGGCGTCAGACAAAACCTTTTTACAATGGTTTCTGGCGATAGTGAACAGATGTCTGTTTTCTGGAGAATTGTTTTGCTGATAGATATGGAAGTAACGGTTTCGATTAGAAATTGCTGCAGCGCAATGTGAGGAAAACCAAGGAGAAGAGTGAGGCTTGACCTGGAATCGTCGAGAGGGAATAAAAGATTCCATGCCAGCCTGAATCCACGAAGTTATGTAAGAAGCACATTTGTCAGCAGGAAGACAGAAGATTTCTACCCAAGGGCCATCACGAAGAAAATCACGGAAAGAGTCCCAGTCAGCTTTAAGGTAGTTGTATGTGGTACGATGATAGGGAGATTCTGATGAAGTAGAAGAATTTGATAATAGTTTTAGAGAGATCAAACCGTGATCAGAAGTACCTAAGGGTGAATGTGGAGAAATTGAGCACTGACTAGGATCCAAAACAAGACATAAGTCGAGTAGAGAAGGTAAATGATTCGGGTTGTCTGGAAAACGAGTTGGAAAGTTGACTATTTGAGTTAGAGATTGAGAAAGGCAAAAGTTGAGGGCCTTAACGCCAGCAGAGTCACTGACACTAGAGCCAAGCCAATCGGTGTGATGGGCATTAAAGTCACCAACAACGACGATATTGGCGGATGGATAAAGAGAGAGGGCTTGGTCAATTTGATCAGAAATAACATCAAGAATAGTGCAATCTTGGGATGAAGGAGAGCGATATAGAACAAAGAGAAAGGCGATAGAGTGAAGTTGTGCTAAACGAAAGCACATAAATGAATAGTCTGTAGATTCAAACCTAGTTTCACGACAAATGGGTGAGTTCTTACGAATGTAGATGCCCAGGCCAAGCATGTGATTATTGGAGTCTTTACGAATTAAAGGAAGATAACCATCAACACTAAGATCACAAGATGGGACAGCCGAACTCAAATTAGTCTCACAAAGAGCAAGTAGGTCTGGTGAACTTTGCAAGAGATAAGACTCAACAGAAGAAAAGTTACTTCGAAGACCACGAATATTAGTAAATGATAGGTTTAGAGAACTTGGTGATGACGATGGTTTTTTGTGTTTTTTAGTTTTAGGTACTTTAGTCATTTTAAATTTATAAAGAACTTGACTCAAGTATAGATAGTACTCAGTACACTATTTAACAACTAAGCAATAGCCTCATTACTATTAATAAACCCTAAGCCGTAACAAAGGGCTCCAAATGTGGCCTCTGTAATGCACACCAAAAGTACAAACAGGGACACCATCCATGCGCAACATGGCACTGTTAGTACTCTGATATTTTTTGGCTGTTGATGGAATCAGCCTCTCTGAGAGCTACCACAGAGTTCGGGAAACCTGACTACCAGCCGGCCTCAGAACCATAAAACTGAGTTTTAGAGCTGTACCCTCATTAGGAGATAATAGAATGAGTTGCCCAGTCATAAAAATAGAGACACAAGCAATACCCACGCATTGAGTCAAGAAGATCCAGCGTTCAACATCCTAAACTGGAAACAATGTATTAAAAATACATCTGCGCCAGCCTAATAGATGAGGAAGGGGTGCGAGGCTGGTCAACAGATAGAATCTGTTTACCCCTTAAGTCTTTGCCTAGGAGGCCTTCTACAAGACAGCAGCTGGATGCATGTAACATCTGCCCAAGATGAGTATTTTTATCGAGACACCATCTCTAGCCTTTACTCAACCAAGAGCCCCAAGGTAGGGGGTGTTTTAATTCGGAGTTAATTTCTCCTAGCCTTTGCCTAAAAAAGCGTATCCTACAAGGCAGCAGGACATGGAGCAGGTTGTACTGGGTTACATGTTACCAGTAGCAGGAAAACCTGACCTGACCGTTAAATAAAATTTTTATTATGTAGAATTTGTTTAGTCTGTGCAAATGTTCAAATGGATGCCTATTTTGATCCAAAAATTGCTGACAACACAATTCAAAGGGAATCACAAACACGGTGAATCATTTCATTAGGGATTTTGTTTGATTTTCTATCAATTTGATAGTGTTATCAAAAAAGAATGGTAGAATTAAACACAGCACTGATAGTCCACATATCATTGTAATTCCTGGAAAATCTAAATAATGTTTTTCTGTAATATGAGGATTCTCTGCTGTCCAGTATCTGCTATTGCAACAGACAATTACAGCTATTGCATACCAGGGAATTGATTGACCTGTTTTATTTAAATGTTTTATTTAATATGTTATCAAATCAATTATTATTTTAATACTGTTGCTCATTCACGGAGCCACATCTACAACATCTACACCACATCTACAAAGCTGTAAACATTTTAAACTTTTATTAATAGTTTACAAAAATTGAAGTTTTAAATAAATATTTTTTAAATTATCAAAATTTTGTAAAGTTTATTACATATAATAGATCCTAGTAGTATAATATTATTTTTTAATACAAAAAGTTTTTTAAGTAAATGTAATTTGATGTATGTGTTTTTTATGTTAATGTATTTTCTTTTAAAGCAATATGTATGATTGATTTTGTAAACAAAAAGACTTTCAACAATGACTATGTTTTCAATGGAATTATTATTAATCATCAAAGTTAATAAAACTAATTATGAATAAATACATACAAGAATAAACGCAAAGCATGAAATAGTTATTAAACAAATACTAACTTATATTATTAAATAGTCATTAAAAATTATAAACTTTTTTATTAAACAATTCAACTAGCGTTAGTTTTATTAGAATCTTGTTGAAATAAGACAAAAGTATATAAACAAAAGAAATTATATTATATACTCTTTAATAAATAGAAGTACATTTGTTTCTTTAATAAACAATCATTAATAATAAGTTACAATATTTTTAAAATGTTGCATGATTTAAAAAAAAAATTATAAAAAAGCAAAATTAAGAAAATATTAGTTCTAGTAGTAATTTATTTTGTTTTAAGTTTTTATTTTGTATTGAAAATTATTTACCTTTTGATGTCTGTGAGGGGTAGGGGGGTTTACTAACTAATTCATGCAAATTTTGATATAAAAATTGAGCAAAATAAACGTTTGCTATTCTAAACTGCCTTTTTTTTCAAAAACGACCCCACTTATAAAATTATACGGTACGGGCCTGCTTTCTTAGTTAAGATTTTTTTGTAATTGTCTCTCATCGGTCCAGTTAATCTTTCTTAGCATTTTTTTGTGTGGAAATGTTCTCAAAACAACTGAGCTGTGTTCAAATTGTCGCTACTAAATTTTATATGCGTAGTCAGGAATCAAGTTGTGATTCTTAGTTAAGTTTTTTTTGTAATTATCTCTCATTAGTTCAGTTAATCTTTCTTAACGTTTTTTTTGTGTAGAAATGTTCTCAAAACAACTTAAGAGCTGCGGCCAAATTGTTGCAACTAAATATTATATGCGTGGTCAGGAATCAAGTGCAATTGCACCTGCTTCCTGACCAAGCTTGTAAGGAGGTGGATCACCATTCATCCAATACTTAATTCTAATTGGTCATTATGGTACCAAAATTTTTTTATCAGTTACACTCATGTTTTTTAACAGTTTGTTAAGCTTATATATTTGTCATATTAATGATATTCATTTATCCTGCTGTGACACAGGTGGTTAGGTGGCCCTGCTGTGACACAGGTGGTTATCAGTTTCTATTTATTTTTGTTTAGAGTTGAGACTATGTGTTATACTACGTTTATAAATTACATTTTTTTACATATTGATACTATAGTTTAGTGGATTAGGGTGCTGGATCATAAGGAGAGTGATGCAAAGGAGATCACAAATAATACTGAATATTTATTAAAACTTATAATTTTATGATCTTAACCATTTTACATTAACTATATCACTTATATTTTCTTGTTTACTAGTACATTTATATTTTTTATATCTCATTTCAACAACAGCAACAAAACTCTGTTTACCCAAAAATTTAATTCAATAACAAAAATATTTAATGAACACTATTGTTCAAATAGTCACCATATAATTGTTATTTAGTTTGTTATAGCACAATGGTGTTATTTACTGGTTATAGTTATAGTGGTATTGAAATGTTGTTTAATATGCCGATTTGGTTTTCTTCCAATCAGGGAAAATTATGTGTTCAAACCATGAAAGCAACACATTTTATATTTTAATTTTATCCGAACTATCATTTATTATTATTTTTCCTACAATTTTATCTATTTTTTAAGATTTATATAATCTTGTTAACTCATATGCCATTATTTTATCATTTGCTAAGGATGACGAGAGTGTGAGTCATGGTGCTCTCTCCAGCTTAGCAGTAAAATTTCCCCCTTTCTATTAAATAGTTTTTACATTCATTATGCGTTAGATCAGCACTTGGTGACTAAGTGCTTGCATCTAAAATCTCACTTTATAGCACATCATTCCACACCACTACAGGGTCCTAGCACATTTATATTTCTGGATTTTTTCTGAGTATTTCTTAAAAATACTTTCTCGATTATTTTTTCGTATTGAAAAAATTTTCCGGGTTTTTAAAATATGACCTAGATAATCCGCGATTTGTTCCTGTAAGTGTATCCATTGTTAAAAATGTTGCAATAAGCAGCTCTTTATGGTAGCAGTAGGAAAATCACTTTTATTAATATTATCAAGCTGTTACAGTTGTTTGAGGTCTTTGATTTTCCTCAAATCTGTTTTTCTTTGGTTGGTTTAGTTTGCTGAATTTTATTCATTTAACCAGGTATGGGAGAACCAAAATTAAAAAGAGGATTAACTGCAAGTGTTAGGGTTAAGCTTAAAGTTTTTTAATTACTGCAATGCATCGCTCAACATTTTTTTTACTTCAAGTAAATTAACCATCAATTTAAAGGCTGGGTAGTGTGATAAACTTATGTCTTCTCAAATTTTGATAACTTTTTTTTTTCAATTTAGTATCGTGCAGACAACAAAACAATTGATTTTGACGACTTAACAGATGATGAATTTGCAAATGGAATTGTAAAAGTTGGACTATGCGCCATGAACAAAAAGGTTTAACTTTTAGATGATAGATTTTAAATATATTAGAATAAAATAAATGTAAAAAAATTAATTTATTCATAAATGAAAATAAATTATAAAATATATACATTAAAAAAAAAAAAAAATTAGTAATATTTTTTTTATAGATATAGAATATAGTTTATTTTCAGTAAAAAGTCGGTACTCAGCATTATCTTTGTGTAAACTTGAGAAAATTTAAAGTTTCTTTTAAAAAAATGACGATTAGAAAATAATTTTTCTATTTAATTGTAGTATCTAGTCAGTATTTCGTCATAGTATAGGTCAATATTTTATATATTTTTTATTCAGATATAGATTACAAAAATCCAAAAACCCAAGGAATTTTGAAACCTAGGGTTTTTGATTGCTTAAATCAAATACCTGGCTTGTAAAATTTTTGGGAATGCATTGAATAATTCAGAAAAACTCAGAAAGATAACTCAGAAAAATATGAAAGTTAAATATATTAGAAAAATTATCAGAAAAAAATGTTTTATAACTTACATGTTTGTGTTTTATAAATAGTTTGTGTTTTGTTTATGCTGAAACCTTTTATAAAACAATATTCATGTGTTTATTTTAAAGTGTAAATAAAATCTGTGACTTTGTTTACCCAGTGAGTGTTTGTTTATACACACCATAGCAGCTAGTTTAATTGGTTGTTTTTCATTCAGCAACAAAACTTAGCATTGCAGGCTTGGTCGGGAAGCGGGTGCGATCGCACTCGATAATTGACCACGGAAATTATATTTACTTGCGAAAAGCCGGCCAGATTTTTCAGGCGTTTTGAGAACATTTAAGTTTATGTATGTTTCCTTGTTTGTCCGCAAAATAATAAATTTATTATTTTATCGTAAATTTTGTTTTACGGACGTATATGGAAATTTATATAAACTTGAATGTTGTCAAACATCTTAGTGCGGAAAAATAAATAAAGAATATTCGCAAATACAAAAAACCCGCCAAATTTACGAACAACTAATTCTATTGGTTCAATTAATAAATAACTTAAATTACTAAAGAATTCAAGCGAATGTTCTAGAGTATTCTGTTGAATTATTTTTCAAAATCGTATAGTTTGAGTTTTGTTATGTTTTCGTTGAGATTTCTAGCATCAATTGTTTTAAGAAAATACTATCAAACGAACAATTATTTTAATACAATGGCTCATTCTCGGAGTCACATCTACAAAGCTATAAATGTTTTAAACTAATATTTGTTTACAAAAATAAATGTTTTAAATTTATATTTTTTAACTTGTCAACGTTTTGTAAATATATTATAGATTTAATTAGTATAATCTTATTTTTTATATATAAGGGATGTATTTATATGTATGTAATGTATTAGAAATTGGTTTATTAACTTCAATTATTTTTGCTTCAGCCATTCTTATAAACTCGTTTCATTCTTATAAACTTTTTTCTGTAAAATACTAGTTAAAGAAATAAAGCCCACTCACTAAACATCATCAGCGATATTGTTAAGCAGTTCCGCTTCCTCCTTACAAAGTAATTTAACGTTTTTAGTTAATTTCTATCTAGCTAATTAAATTTCCACAGTAACAATGATTTAGTTATTTCATTTGTTCATCTTACTAAGAAGAAGTGTTTCAAATATGTTAAACTTCGCGAAGCATAAAACAGGTACTGAAAATTTTTTTTATCTATAATTAAATTATGTAGCGTTATTTTTATTGGTTTAATCTTGCTGGACTTTACAGGGCCGCGGGCTGCACTATTTTGGTGGCCTTTTTTATGTGTGACAGCGTAAAAATGACCTAAAAATACCGATAAGTCCTCTTGACTATTTCTCGGCCCATAACATTGTGTGTCCCGGGACTATAGCTCTTCTACCCCCCTTCCCCCCACCTCTTATTTCCAGCACTGGAAATAAGACATGAGTATATAAATAAAAATTATATATAATCTTTGATAAATTGAAGAACATTTGTTTCTTTATTAAACAATCATTATTAGTACGTTGTTATTATATACAAAAAATGTCGCTTTTTTTTAAAAAAAAAAAATTATAAAAGAGCGACGTTTCGAAAATATTTGCTCTAATCATATTTATTTTGCTTAAAGTTTTTTCGCGTTAAAAGCTATTTTTCTTTTTTTAACTGTCTCTCATCGGTCCAGTTTATCATATTGCGCTTTTTTGCTTGTTTTTGAAATGTTCTCAAAACGCCTAAAAAATCTGGCCGGCTTTTCGCAACTAAATATAATTTCCGTGGTCAAATATCGAGTGCGATCGCACCTGCTTCCCGACCTGGCATTGTAGTTGTTGATTTGATTAAGCTACAAATTCTATTTATTTATATTTATATTTAAAAAAATTATAATTTATATTAGTTTTTGTCAGTTCTGTGTCATTCTTGTTCTTTTTTCTGGATTTAAAACCCATTAAACTATTTTAATTTGGTTTTCTTTTTTAAATATAAATTTTTATGTAGAATTTAAAAAATTAAAAATAGAATTTTGTTTTGTGAAGAAATTTAAAAAGTTACCACTGAATCTTTTTTCAATTTGTTGTCATTTTCAATATTTAAAGCAACTTGATTTAAAAAGATTTTTGAATTTTTTATGATGATCACTTTACAAGTTGTTAATAAAGAGGGGAAGGGGGTCCAAAACAAAGTATTAATAAGACAAAATAATTAATAAATCATAAACTAGTAAACAAATAAATCAAAATTAATAAATTTCTTTAGAAATCTGCCAGTAGTTGACAAATTTTATCATAAATATTACTCTTTAAATGAAGTCTACAGTAAATTATCTTTTAGAAATTTTCATTAAATAAGATTGACTGCTCAGTAGTTGTAAAAGCAGTTTGATATATGCATTGAAAAACTTGGATTATTGTATCATTCTTTCAAATAAAGTTTTGCAAAATTTATCTTTCATGAATAGAAAATAAGAAAGTATTAGGAGTTTGGAAAAAGATACAACAATGGAATAACTGGTATTTTAGGTTTTCCTTATGGTAATATATTTAATAATCTAAACCATTGTGAAATCAAGATTCAGGTAATTTATAAATACTTTGGGAAATGTGTCTGGTTGTTATAAAATCAAAAAATATATAACACAATCATTGAGAGAAACAACTGATATTGAGCAGGTTAGCAAAAAAAGAACTACAGCTTTACATAAGACGTCCAAGAAAAATTTTATTTTGATTGTTTAAAATTACAAAGTAGCCCATTTACTTGTGAATCAGATGTCAATGAATGTATTGAAAAAGAGAAAAATCTGTTAAATGCCAAAAACAATTGAAGAACAGGATGTTTATTTTAGGGATACAGTAGATCATTGCTGCAAAAGTCCACATCTGTGAAGAACCACACAAAAAATGCCTTATTATGTCTACAGTAAAATAAATTATTTAAAGTTTCTACTTTGAAAGTCCTCACAACAATCGCCTACTTTTCTCTAGTTGTTAAGGTGCTCCAAAAAAAACTTATCACAAAGCAAAATTTAACTAGAAAGTTCACACATCCTTTCTTACCATTGTCGCTTAGCTGGCTAGAGCTGACATCGAATCTCAGACCTCTTGATTTTAAGTCAATCTCTGCATCCCGGCTGCTATGAATTTATTTTGCATTTTTACTAGTAATTGTTACAAATTGTTTCTTATATGGATTTATTTTATGTATAATGCCTAACTTTTTGTTGTATTTATAGCAACACACTATGGTTACTTATTTTATTAGTTAAATGAAAAGAAAAATATTTACCATGCGTTCTACTTTAATAATAATAATGGCTTCAACTTCAATTTGATAATTGATTGTTTGTCAAAATAATCACTTTTATTAAAATTAAAGTAGAAAACTAAATATTTATAATGAAAAAAAGTATTAAGTAATTCAAAATCAGCATAAAATAATTTAGAAAAAGTGATTAAACTTCACAAAATTTACAAAAAGTTACTTTTGGAACCCCCTACTTTTTTTACTTTTTTATGCTATTTTTATCATATTTATATATTTTTTTAACTTTTATCTAATTTCTAGATAAAAGTTAAAAAAATTTAAAAAGTTCAGGACGAACAAAATTTTATTCATATGAAAAAATTTAATCACTTAAAGCCTATCGCTTTTCTAGAATTTTCTCATTTGTAAAACTCCAGATAACAAAATCAAATTATTTAATTTAAAAAAAACAACAACAACCTGAGTCTTGAGTCAAAGTCCAAAGAGTCTATCATTTATGGCTTTGGATTCTCTAAAATGGTTATTTTAATGAATTTAATGACCAAAATATTTCTAGTCTTTAAATTCTTAGTTTATTAGAAACTGTGAACACTGTTTTAATAGGGTGTGTCGATTTTTTTTTTTAATATCTAAAAAGAGTAGTGAAAAAAAGTAGTTTTATGATTAGTTAAGAACAGAAAAATTTAAAAAATTAAATTTCATTAAGGGCTAGCTCGGTAAATTTTGATATGAACATTTACCCTTTTGGTCATTTAAACGTTTATTATTATTTTTTTAATTAAATTGCACTGATAATTGTTTTTATACCTAAAAATACTGCTTAAATACTGAAATTTAAAAATGTGTATTTATATTAAGTAAGCGCTGGTGTTACCTAATAGTCATTTTTACAAGGCAATGCCGTGGCTAGAACCCCCCCCCCAACCCCTCCTCCAAAAAAAAAAAAAAAACAGGCATAAGGACTTCAAATTTTAAAAACCCTTTTACAACTAGGTATTACTAAAATAATCCGTCATTTGAAAAAGAGCCCCTAAAATTCCTCCTATTACCATACCTTACACAATTCTAACTATTAAGAGTATTAAAGATACAAGTTTTTAATTAAGACATCGCTTTATAGTTTTTAGCTTCTCCACTTGAATTTTAACAAGGGTTGCAATATCTTTTTTGCTTCTATTTCTTGATATTAAATGTCTACTTTTTTTTTTTTTTTTTTTTTTTTTTGTTGATTGATTTTTTTAAGTTGATTTAGGTGCCCCAAGAAGTCCTTACGGTCTTATCACAGAACACCATGGAAGAGCATTTAATGGGAAGTTCACGCCTCCTTCCCAACCGATGTCGCAAAACTTGCCCAGAGGTGGGGTTTGAACCTCGGATCTTACGTTTCTGAGGCAAGTGCGCTACCACTGCGCCACGGCTGCTTAACTTGCAAGCTGAGCACGTATTTAAGATTCTCTTTTCTCATGTGTGTATGGCCTGCAACTTTAGTTTTTTCAGTTTTTTTACCACGTCCATTACTAAAGTCAACAGCCGATTTCCATAAACATTTGAGTTTTTTAAAAATTGTTTTTTCATAGATTACAACTGGATATACAAAAAGTGCATTTGCCTTTAACCATTGACCAAGTACAGCTGATACCATATCAGCTACTAGCTGATCTACAGTAAAGTTCCTCATATTTTTTTCACTAATTTCTCTTAAAAAAATATACCATATTGTAAAATATATCTGGCTGTTGGAAACTCAGATACATAAAGTTCTTTTCCATTACCTACAAGTTTGCTCATTTTGATAAATAATGCATTTCTTGTTTTATTTGACATCTTTAATTAACTAAATAAGTTTACCGGAGCTTTCCTTTTGGTCCGAATATGAAGTATAAATGAAAAGAAATGTATAGTTATGCATTTTATTCATACTTTTTTTGGTAATAACCAAAATAAGTAATAATAAAATGAAAAATTACCAAGCTAGCACTGAAATAATTTCATTTTTAAAAACATCTCTTCTATTAAAAAATTATAAAATTAAATTTTTTCACTACTCTTTTTTCTAAATTTTAAAAAGTGCATTTTACCATAAAAACCAACACACCCTACTGTTTTAATGAAACGGTCAATTTATCATATTGCAAAAATTAATGAAAAAGCAAAACAATAAATTTACCACCGCAAAAATAATAACAGTCAAAACTTACATATTTTTAATTATTGTTTTTTATTTAAACACCAGGTATTTTAGAGAATATAAATAAATAAAAAAGTTGTAAGACAAAAATTATTACTAAAAGTCGAAGAAATTTGCGCGGTAATTTAAAAATCAACCAATAAGAAACTATGCTAAAGCTATTTGCGCATTGTATGAAACATTGTATGAAAAATCAACCAATAAAAAATTAGGCTAAACCTATTTGCGCATTGTATATAACATTAATATCGATTTTTGTTTAGGGGAAAGTTTAAGGAATTATTTATTTAAAAATTTAAATGTTTTTAATTAGAAATTAGTTATTTAATAGTAATAAAAAAAATGTTTTAAAATAAGTTGTTTTTGTTTTGTTGTTTTGTTTTAAAATAACTATAGAAAGTTTAAATTAGTTTTTATAAGAAAATATTGAATAAAATTTAAATATAAAAGTATTTTATATCTTATTTAACGATTTTTTTTATTTAAAATATTTGATCACTGCTAAATTCTATTAGATTGTTGTGATAAGCGGTTGTTTTTTAATAATTATATTGTACATTATTGTGCTTTATTTTTCTTGTTTTATCTGATGTTTTATAAAATGAATTAAAATATTAAAGTTTAAATCATAATCTTTAGTAATAATAAAAATAATAATAATATAAAAAATAATAATAACTAAATGATGGATAAGGATCGTGTTACTCAAACTGAATTCTGATCAAAGGAGTGATATCAGTTTTTAAATATAATATGATTAATAATAAGTATACACTCATAGAACATACATAGTCAAGTAAAGATTTAAAAAACCATACTTCGATGATAATAATAAAAAATAAACAGAATTTAATGATAATAGTTGTAGTGATCATAATTAAAAAAATAATAGTATATTTTGAAAATCATATTAATAAATTAAAATAAAATTAGTTAAAATCGATAATAATGTTTGTGGGAATGCTATTTGGGCCTATTGATTTTCTCGGCTTCAAATTTTAAAAAAGTTGTTTACTGCAAACAACTACCGTAAAATGGTCAACATTCCTATATTAATGAATGGCAATCCTCTTACTGAGTCCTCCTCCTTACCTCTTCTTAAATTATCGCTTACTTATTATTACTGACCTTTTCATGGAAATCTTATATACAATTGATTGCTTAATTAGCTTCTGCTAAGGTTGCTTCTCTTTATCATGCTCGTCATTTCTTACTTCTGATTCCCTTTTCTACCTCTACAAATCTCTTATTCGTCCCTGTATGGAATACTGTTGTCATATTTGGGCTGGTTCTTTTAACGCTTCACTTTCTCTTCTTGACAAGGTCCAAAAAAGATAAAAAAAAAAAAAAAAATTACTATCATGGTCACTGCTCAAAGGAGTTATCATCTCTAGTTCCATCAACTAAAATCCATTCTCGTTTTACTCGTCATTCAGCTAAGTCTCATTCGTTTACTGTGTCTGTCCCTGCATGCTCTAAAAACTTTTATTCATCTAGTTTTTTTCCCCGCACTTCAATCCTTTGGAACTCTCTCCCATCTTCATGTTTTCCTGACTCATACAACCTTCAACTTTTCAAGTCTTCTGTCAACCGTTTCCTTGCTCTATAACTCTGTTCTTTTTTTTCCTAGTAACTCCCAACTTAATAGTCGTTGCTTGCAGCCTTGTTGGGAGTGAAAACAAATAAAAAAAAATAAAAAATTAGATATAAGAGATAAAACTTCATGAATATTTGTTGGAGATAGGAGTAGAATGTAAATTTGGATATTTAAGATATTTTGTATAGTTTATGTAAGACAAATGAATATTGAATTTAAGTTTTTGTGTGACGTTTGTAAAAAACTTTTCAGAGATAAGATTTGGTTCAGTTATATATGTTTCATTATATTGTAAACAGTTGGGAGATAATTGATAAGAGTTTTTGAAATTTATTAAATTATTAATTCAATTCCAAATTTCGAAAGGATTTTTTACATTTTCTGTAAAGTACTTTTTAAAATGCATTTTTTTACTGAGCTTAATTAAGGTAATTATCATGTATTATATTTTATATTGTTTGAAAGTAGTTTTAAATGTGTTTATGTTCCTAATATCTTTTGATCTTAACATTTTTTTAAAAAAAAGATTGCGTATTTGAACAAAATTTAAGATTCCCTTTGTAATCCAAGGTTTAAATTGACGCTTGAAGTTCTTAATACTAATTTTTTTAAGTTGGGTGTAGCAATTCAAAATCAAGGTTTTTTCAGAAATAAATGTTTGGAAGCAAGAGTTAACATCACTGTTCTCTATAAGATTATCCCAATTAATTTTTAATAAATCTGGTTTGAAGTTTATTTTATTAAAGTTTTTAAGATTTCTGCTGTATAAATTGTGATTGCATGGTATAAATAACTTATTAAAATTAGGACAAATACAAAATCGAGGTAGGTAATCAGAAACTGAAGTTGTCAAATTTCCTGAAACAATTTCATTAGTTATTAATTTAGATAAAATATTGTCAATGATTGTAGCAGAATGGTTAGTAATTCTGTTTGGCAAAGTAATAAAAGGACAAATATTATAATAAGAAAGCAAGTTTAAAAAATTAGACGTTGCAGTGTCATTATTTGATTGTATCAGATCAGTATTATCATCACCTAGTAAGAAAACCGATTTATTTTCAGCATTTATTTTTTGAAGTAGGACAGACATGATAATTGTAAAATCGTTTATATCTATGCAAGGGTGTTTATAAATGCAACCAACAATAACATAAAATTTTTTAGAAAAAATTGTTTCAACAAATGTTGGTTCTAAACAATATGGTGTATAAATCATAAAATCATCCCTTCATTTATATATTAATTTTTTTGATAAGTATAACAATGTTCCTCCACAAGAATATTCAGTTGGTGTGTGCTCAATGTTGTAGTTTTCAATGTGGATTGGATGAAATGATGATGTTCCTTTTTTTAATCGTGTTTCGTTTATACCAATAATGGAAAGTTCAAAACTCATAACGATAGTAATATGTTTAATTCCTCAAAGTATTTTTGCTAGTTGATATGCTTAGGTAAAACAAAGAGAGAGCATTAATTTTGTCAAAGTTTAGTGAACAGAATTTACTTATATCATAATGTTTGCAAACTGTCTATTGACGCATGGATTTCTTCATCTAAATCTAAAACATGAAATGAAACATAATTATTAATTTGAGTAGAAACTTTACTTAAATGAGAAGACAAAAAGAGATGTAAATCAAGAGGTAAATCATTTGTTATAAGAATTATGTATATATATGCATATATACATATATATTTATATATGCATATATACATATATATTTATATATGAATATATACATATATACACAAATCAGAGGTGTACACTTGAACTTTGGTCAGTCGCCAGAAGGTAATCAACCAAAATTTCGAATAAAAGTAATATTGTAAACTATTGACAACATTCACTTTTCTACTTAAGCACATGCCGATATATATGCCATTAGGTTTTTCACTTGAATTGAACTTTTTTACAACAACAAAGTATTGACAAAAATTTTTTATGTGTTTTAATTATTAAGTTCTTATTTGTTACAGAAGCCTGAAAACTATTTATATTTTAAAAGTATTTGAAAGTCTAGCATTGTAATTAAATAATTTTAAACTGCGCTAAAAGTTATTTAAACTAATTTAACAAAAATTATTACTAGAATCTAAATTCGGTATTTAAAAAAGGTTATATTTTATATTCTTTATAATTTATTTCTTAAAATAATCTTATACTTAACATAATCTTTTGTTTGCTTATCACAATTTATTTATTTATTTTTAATAAAGATTATATACAATTTATAGATAGATTTTATCAGTTACCAATAAGAAGTTTATAAACAAATTATGTCAAAAGAACTTTACACGATATTGAATTAATAAGAAAAAAAAATACATTTGTGAAAAATCTTTAATTAATTGCAAAACTATTTTACATTCATTTAAAACTGAATTTTACATTCAACGTTTTACTATTTTACATTTCTTCTAAACTAAATTTAAATTTTAAAATTGTATTTAATTTTAAGTCTTTTAAAATTAAATTTTTTTTCTTTTATAAAACAATTAAAAAAAAAAAAAAAAATACAGTTAAATGCTTTCTTTTTATGACCTAATATTTTCTAAATAAACATTACATAAACGTTTTGTTCATCCATGTTTAAAGTAATTTTTTTAGACAACTTGACCGCAAAATAAGGTTATAAGAACTTAAAGAGCATAAGACAGCAATACTCGAAGATAAAAAGTGAATACTAAACGAAATAGAAAACCTAAATAAAATAAACGAAAAAAAAAATTTAAAATTTAAAAAAGTTAATAATTTAAAAATTAAGTTTTTTCTAAAAAATAATATACCTAAATATTTTACTGTTTTTGTTTTCTTATTTAATGTTTGTTTTTTTCCACTACCAATATTGATACAATTTGAGGAAAAAGCAGACTTTAGTTAGTCAGTATATTAAAGAGATTTTATTATTCGGGCTATAAATACAAACAAATTTGTTTTTAAAATATTTTTGCTAAACTTTACTGTTTTTATCAATGCACATAAAAACGAGATAACTAATTGCTATTTATTTGTAAAAAATATTTTTTTTATTTTTAAACAAGTTTTTCATGTAAAAAATATCATATAAAAAGTCATTAATAATAAATTCAAATATAAAAGATTTGGTTGTTTTTACTACCCCAATTGAAATCTACACTTTCGTTACGTTCTCCAGTTGGATTTAAACCAAGTTTCGTTACGTTCTCCAATTGGATTTAAACCAAGTAGTTTATTTACTGATAAAATATTGTTATTGGCAATGCTCCAAAAGCTTGTGGGCTAGTTCATTGTTAATTTACTGAACTTTTTTAACGAAATTTTTAGGAGCCTATTGAAAACTTTTTTTTTATGTTTTTAAATACATTTTTTCAAACAGAGCAATTATTATGTTTATTATCTCTAGTAAATTATATTAATCTTGGAAATTGGAAAATATGAAAACAATTTCAGACAGGCATCAAATTTAGTAAATACATTTACAAAAGAAACCATGCGATTCTTTTATTTAATATTTTTCATCATTACAAAGTTTATTAATCAAATAATATATTTTACAAATAAATAGCAATTTATTTTCTTATTTTCCTAGTATATAAGTATTAAGAAAAAGCGTTGAATATAGCAAAACATATTTTAAAAGCAAATAGACGGGAAAGAGAATACACGTTAAAAAAAAAATACCTCTCATAGTTCTAGTGTACATAGCAAGTCAGTTTCATAATTATATGGCCATCGCATATCAAAACTTTCAATTGTTGTTGAATTGTTATAAAATATATTTTTTTCTCAACTTGTATCGAATTCTAGCTAAAAATAATAACCACTCTAAAAAAAAAGAATACAAAAGTTGTATAAATTTTTTTTTCTGAATTTTTTTAATTATTAAATTTTTTTAGGTATTGAACTAAAATTTGATATTTCCTTACAAAATTGTTTCCTTTTTACAACGTTTTTTTTTTTTTTCTCATTAGACAAGTTTAGCTTTTTGTTGTGATCATTGAAATTTTTGTTGTGATCTTTAAAAGTTAAAAGATACGAACTGCCGTGGTCAGAGTGTCTAAAAAATTAATTTAAATGTGGATAAACAAGGCAAGCAACTGTATACGTTTTCTGGGAAGGCTTGATTTTTCAACACTTCTACAACTGTTGGAAACCAAGCTCAAGGCAAAAAAAAATTTTTTTTGCCTAAAGCTTGGTTTCCAATAGTTGTAGAAATGTTGTACCACAGTTGTGTGTTTTTGTTGTACAACAGTTGTGTGTTTTTGTTGTACCACAGTTGTGTGTTTTTGTTGTACAACAGTTGTGTTTTTTTGTTGTACGACAGTTGTGTGTTTTTGTTGTACAACAGTTGTTGCTGAAATTGATTTGATTCTATTTTGCAACCTTAGTTTTACAATGTAATTTTTGTTGTACAACCGTTGTAACTTATACAAGAAAATGTTTCCATTATAAAATTATATTGTTGTACAACTGTTGCACGACATTTCTACAACTATTGGAAACCAAGCTTAACTAAATGTTTTTGATGTTTCACATTTTACAAAAAAGTTTTTGCTTAACTGAATGCTGACAAAAAATTCAAACTGCGTAACACTTCTTAACAAGGTTTGTTAAAGTATTTTTTTACTTTATTTCTAAATCCTTAAATAAAATTTGTAAAAAATAAAAATAAAAGAGTATTTTTATTTAAACAATAAAACTTTTTAGTTTTTATTTAGGAAGTCTTTTATTAAATATGTTTAAACGCTCTTACAATTTTCTTATGTTCTAATTGATGATAGAAAATTAATTAACTAATTAATAATAGAAAATGCGGAAAACAAACTTTGACACTGTGACTTTCAAAATATAGTTTTTATTATTATTTTAGATAGTTACTTTTCTTTTTATAGAATTCTTGAATTTAAAAAAACAAACTAGCACTGCCAATTAAAATAAAAAGTTGCTAGAAAGGGAGACTTTATTGCATCTAAGGAATATTTTGTTTTATTTTTTTTTTGTTTTTATTTTTTTAAATTTAATTTAGGTGTCCCAAGAAGTCCTTACGGTCTTATCACAGCACTGCGGATGAGCATTTAATTGGAAGTTCACGCCTCCTTCCTAACCGATGTCGCAAAACTTGCCCAGAGGTGGGGTTTGAACCACGGATCCTTTATTTCTGAGGCAAGTGCGCTACCACTGCGCCATGGCTGCTCAAGTTTTTAGTTGCTATTTGCAAAATTAGGTTGCCTGCTACTGTCAGGTGACCACGAGTGTAAACCTTTGCATACATATGTATATTAGGGTGCAATCAACGCCCCAAACATTCAAAAATTGATCTGTCCCTATTCTTAAAACTTTCTATTGGTTCTCATAAAACCTTCTGTTAAATTTTTTTAAAAATTGAATGAGATTTAGGTGGGTCACCTCAAGTCTGAAACTTGCAACAAGACCCTAAACAGAAGAAAAAAAAGTTTTTCAAATGTATGTCATGTTGGGTCTCAAAAAAAGCAAAATTTTAAAAATATTTTACACAAGAATTGTTATTTTAAGTTATGCAGTTAGCATAAAAATTATTTTTTTTAACAAAAAATTAAAAAAAACTTTTTTCTATGGTTTTTGTCGAAATTTTTTTGTAAGGTATTTTTAACAAAAAATGATAACTATTTTCAAAATTTTTATAAAGTTTTGCTTCTTTTGAGACCCAACATGACATACATTTAAAAAACTTTTTTTTCTTCTGTTTAGGGTCTCGTGCAAGTTTCAGACTTAAGGTGGTCCTCCTAAATCTCATTCAATTTCAAAAAAATTTAACAGAGTGTTTTGTGAGAAACAATAGAAAGTTTTAAGAATAAGGACAGATCAATTTTTGCAAGTATCGGACGTTGGATGCACCCTAACATATATATATATATACATACATGCATGTGTATCAACCCTTGAAATTAGGAAAAATGAGGTTGGCAATAAATTGCTAAAAAAAAATTTGACACAAAAGTGTTACCATATAAACAAGGCCGGCGATTTTTTGCTGATATCAAACACTTTTAGGTTAGCATTGCCAAATGCTGACCCTAATTCTGAGGGCTGGTATATATATTTATATAATAAAATTTTTTAGACAAATGCTCGTCCAATGAAAGAAATATTGAATCGCCTTCAAAGATTTTATTTAATTAACTTTCAAATATTTCCTGATGAACTGACTTTAAATGAACCTGTTGAGAATTGGCCTGTTGTAGATTGTCTTATATCATTTTATTCAAGAGGATTTCCTTTAGCCAAAGCTATTGAGTATGCTCATCTCCGCAAACCACTTGTGTTAAATGACTTAGAAATGCAGTATCAACTTCAAGATAGGTTTGTATTATTATTTGTTTTAGTTTTTATATTAAATAATAGTTTATTTTTTTTAAACAAATATGTGCCCTATACTTGATTATTTGATTTATTTTAAGCTTTTTTCAATAGGATTATAAGTTGACTTTTGATACGGACTGGTAAAAAATTCATTAAAAAAAGTTGAACTGTTTTCAGCTGCCTCAAAGGAGCCATAGTTTACACATTTTAAAGAAATATTAAGTTCCCATTCAAATGAATTTTTAATCTGCAAGGTTTCATTTAAAACTAAGATTGTTATGTTTTCTAGTATTGGTTCCTTTAAGTTCATCTTGGGTTTTATTCACGCCAATTTTTTACAAAGTGAATTTTTTAAAAATGTGTTATTTTTCAAAAAAACAAATTTTTCATACGTTGGATTGTCTTTAAATTGAGTTTTTTATTAATTAATTTTTTTAACTCTAATGTTCTTCTTATAACGCAACAACAGTTTTAAACACTAAACAAGTTATGGCTCATAATTACTTTTTAATCCATTTTATCATCCTGAAGAAAAAATGAAATCAATTCAATAAACAACAAATTAGTTATTCACTACTGCATTTGTAACCGACACTTTCTATTTTTATTTTTTTGTAAAAAAACAAAAGAAAAATAACAAATAACAAATGTTTTTTGAGATCTTTTTTTGGGCGTCTATACTGCTTCAGTTACTAAAATAGGTCTGGGTTAGTTTCTGCTTAAATAGGTAGAAAATGCAGGAAGTGTACATACATATACAGCCTGCAAAATTCAAAGGATTCAGGTCGGTACTTAGCCAATGTCAGATTGACAAAACATTTAATTGGATTTTTTGCTTTCTGTTACCAAAGGGGTAATGACTATTTGATTATAAAAACATTGCTTTATAAGGACATAGCTTTAGACAATAATATTTTAAATGTCGCAATTAAACCTTATGTAAGTATACAGAAAATTTTTGAATTAGTGATTTTTTAGTTTTAAAGTTGTTTTTTAACAAAAAAAATTATTAGTTTTTTAGATTGATCATAGAAAAACTTCTTTTAGAAATACAAATTTAGTTTTACTTTAATTTTAAATTTAGTATTAGAAATACAAAGATTTAGTTAAATTGTTTAAAAAAATTAGTAGACAGTTTACACTTGTTTACTGTTTACGTTTGGTTGTTCTAAGCTCCACTGGGAATCAGAATTTACTTCTACAGTAGTTTTCTATTTTTTAATAAAAATCACTATTTGAAATTGTTGCATAGTATGAACTTGTAACTTTGTGTAAATAAGTGATCTGACCTTTTAAAAATAACAATAAGGAAAAAAAAAGAATCTAAATAATAATAATTCTAAAAATAATTGTTTTTTCTTATTTATAAACAACGTTTCTGTGCAATTTTTTGAGTTTGCTGCTTGTAAGTAAGTTGTGTTTCTTATTTTGAATTGAAAACCTTAACTTAAAGTTTTTTTTTTTTTTAATTCTCATGTATTTTCTCCACATGTGTTTAGCATAACTAACATGTTTCTTCTCCACATGTGTTTAACATAACTATACTAAGACTAAACTTAAAGGGATCCCAAACTCCCAACACATGTTGTGTTCATATTAAAGATAATGTTAAAAAAAAAAGTTTGAACCAAATTTTTTTGATTAAAAATAAATAATGAATGCATACCGTGAAAAACAAATGTTGTTGTTTTTGCCGAAGCTCGTCTTCTCCATTTTTTTCAACTACTCGGAGTCTTCAAATTATGCGTCGCAATCTACAGACTTTGGCAATTCCTTTGAAGCGCGTTTAATTCATAAAAGTTTTAGTATTTGACGTCAAGGTAGACTTTTAACAAAAGAAAAGTGTAATTAAACTATACTGCGTTTTTCTACTGTAGTATTTTTTTAACATACAGCAAAACAAATTTATTTGTATTATTTTTCCAAACATCGCAAAAAAAATTTTGTAAAAAGTTAAAAAAATAAATTATTTTTATTTTATAGGAGCAACTTATTCTTTACAGATATCTTAATAATTTTTAGATTTATATATCTTACTTATATTTCTTTAATTATTTAAATTAAAACAAATATTAAAGCTTTACTTACCAATCTCATGATTTTCATACGAGTATTTTACATTATATAGAACGTTTTATATACGGTCTCTTGTTTTTGCGCAAGAGAGCGCAGTATTATATATTCTGATTCTTAATTATTTTTATTTAAACGATGGGAACAATTTTCTAACTTCTCTGGTTATTTTTACGCTATGACAATTTTTTGTTTTCCTGTTGAAAAAAAGTATTTATTAACATTACTTTCATAAACTGACAGTATTAATTAGAGATATTTAATGAATTGTTAACTTTTTTTATTATAAAATTTTTTTGATTACGCTGATTTAATTTAAATTGCTAAATTTGCTGAATTGGATACAGATAAAAAAGAAATACCATTTTATTTTACATTTGATTTTTGATAATGAAATTTTAAAAATGTCAGCAACTCTATACCAATTAGAACCTGTTAAGATTATGAAAAAAAAGTACAAGAATACACTAAACAATACAGTTGGCAGTAGTATCAGATATGAAAATTCGTGAAAGGATATGTAAGATCCTGATTTTGCATTAAAAGTACAATTAATTGTAACACAAGTCGGCATTATAAATTTTGATTATAAGTTTACTGTTAAATATTTTATAACCATCAAATAAAAAACATTAAGTTTGTATATTTTCTCCCGTTTTATACAACTAATATTTAACAAAAATACGGACAAATTATTATTAAATAACGCAATAATTAACACATTAATTAAAAGCAATTGAATTATTATTCAAGATAGATGGTAATTTAAATTGTTAAAATGTCATAACACGCATTAAAAAACATAT
>NC_061160.1:54329136-54369136 GCF_022113875.1 Hydra vulgaris
GTTGTATTTGCTAACAATGGTGTTTCATCACAATGTTTTAAAGTCATTTCAATTCTCAATGTCAATCAGTGACTTGCAAATGCAATATATTAATTTCATAAAACATTTGAGCATTGTGTGGAAGGTACTCCAGCAAGTTTTGGAGTTGAGCATTAGTGGAAAGACTTTGCATATTTCGTTGAATATGTATTTTTGAAGTGTTTTTTTTTTAATTAGAGATTGGCAAAACAATTTCACAATAGTGCACAAACTAGTGATTACCTCTCCAAATCATCAGTCAGTTCAGTATCATCCTTCCCACTTTTCACAACATGAAACCTGCCAGAAAAGTCTTCTTCATTCGTTCTTCATCATTGGTTATATTTGCATCTTCAATTCAAGTCCACTGGTACTTCCACTATATGATTTTTTCTTTTTGTTGCATTTCTTACACTTATAAGACTTATAACATAGAATTATTGTCAACTAATATGCTGGTGCTGAACTTTTTGAATATTTTTTGCGCTATGTTGTGTGCTTATTATGTTGTGTGCTTATTATGTTGTGTGCTTATTATGTTGTGTACTTATTATGTTGTGTGCTTATTATGTTGTGTGCTTATTATATCGTGTGCTTATTATGTTGTGTGCTTATTATATTGTGTGCTTATTATGTTGTGTGCTTATTATTTTGTGTGCTTATTATGTTGTGTGTTTATTATGTTGTGTGCTTATTATGTTGTGTGCTTATTATGTTGTGTGCTTATTATGTTGTGTGCTTATTATGTTGTGTGCTTTGGAATATTAAAGTAATATAAATTTATCCATTAGACATAAAGTTTTAGTTTTAAATTTAAAATATATAAGTTTGTTTTTCATTGAAAGTAATCATAATTAACTACAAAACTTTATTTTATTAGTTACATTAGTAAGCATTACTAAGTTACATCATTATTAATGTTCTATAATTTCTATCTGGAGTAATGAAGACATAATTAAAAGTCTTAGTATTTAAAATATGAAATATGTCTTAACTTGAGACATTTGTCTTTTTTTAAAATAATTTAATAATAATTAAAAGTAATAAATTTAGGCAGGAACAAATGTTATAGGTCATAAATTTTGCAGTTTTTATTCTGGCATTAACAGCCATTTAAAAGTCCTGCATTTAATGCTGGTACTAAAGTATTTTAAATGATTCATGTATCTTAACTTGTCTTTACTAACACCAATTAACTTAACTTAAATGATGTCTGTTACTAACTCCAATATATACCTTTTTATTTAGGATCAGTACTTTCTATAGTTACAGTACAATAAACTATTTACTAAACATTTGTTCAATGGACAAGTGTTTTTTGTGGTGCAGCTTCAGATTCTCATATTCTGACTTGTATCACTGTGTTCTTTAGTTTAAAATTTTTTAATGATTTTTTAATGCTTTGTTGTAAGGTTGAATAGCTTTATTAAAAACCATTTGACGCCATAGCAGACAATCTTAATTTAACTGTACGATAATGCTAATTATTGCACAGTTGGTAGGTAATATGATAATGCTAAGCAGGCGGTTGGAATCACAGTGGAAATAATTCAGTTCATTATCACATTTACTGTATGGTTGAAATAAATTGTTGTTGAGATCCAGTGTCACCTTGAGGTTATTTTTATGTTGCATTGCATAGAAATAAAAACTTTTAAAAATTTTTTTGAAATGTTTTTTGATTTTCTTTATCTCCTTGCAATTTTGGTTCCTTTTTTTTTTGTATAAACCAAACCTCATCACAATATAAATCAAATCATGTGTCATCAAGATACCTAATTCATCTTTACTATAATGCTGCAAAAGTTGAAACAAAAGAAAATTCAAACCAAATTCCCACAAACTCGCATACTTCAGCACCACCATTAGCAACCATTGTAACATCAAAAAGTCTACCTTTTTTCGTTATCCACACATCTTTCTTGAAAAGTAAAGAGTTCCTTCCATGTTTTATAAACAATTTTTGCTCAGTATTTATTACAAGATGTTGCTCAGCAAATAAGCAAAGTTTATTGTATTGTTAAGAATTTTTTCATTTATCAATAGATAAAAATTATTGGTTTCAAAAACTAAAAATTTGAAAAAATGCTTCTCCATATTTTTTTATAAACTAGTAACATTTATGGTGCTTTGCAATTTATTAACAAATAGTTTATTTTTGAGTTTAAAGTTAATTTTAGATAACTTATTCTTCCAACCTCATTTTTTGGTGTAGTCAAAAAAAAAAAAAGTTATTAGCTTAAAGTTTAAATTCAAAAGTGTTATTGGTAAAGTTTGCTTAAGGATCTTTTATGGAGAAAAAACATCTATATGATCTATTTACCTTGATTTTATTGAAAACATCATGTTTTTCAGTAAAATCAACATATACAGATTGTTTACCTTGATTTTATTTTTCAATATAATCAATTTATACAAATTTTAAAAATAAAATAATTAAATAGGGATATGTTTACATTACGACATACGTTTCCCTTTTAATATTTTATCTTTTAATTTTTGGTTACTTTTTTTTGTTTGTGGCCATGATAATCATTTCTTTAATTTGAGGTGGGCATTTGATCAAGTTGATTCCATAATTGATATAGTCTTTTTTATATGATAGGTTGTTATTAATAAAAAATAATGCTTTCCATCTCATCTTCTTTAACAATGATTCTGTTTTCTCAAGTAGTTTTAAAGTCAGCATATATATATATATATATATATATATATATATATATATATATATATATATATATATATATATATATATATATATATATATATATATATATATATATATATATATATATATATATATCAACTAGGATTTCAAATAAGCATTTTTATATAAAATATTATCTTTCAACTTTTTATATAATTTCACTTCTTATGAAAAAAATTCAACAAGCAAAGTTGGATTCAAATAATTTTATCCATTCAAAAGTTATGAATAAAATATTCAGAAAAAAAATGTAACATACAGAAAGAGGACCTGGAGAAAACTTTATCAGAAGCTTTTTTATTGGGAACCAATTCTTGAAAAAAGTACCTAATTTTAGACATGGTTTTGTTTAAGTTGCATAAAACTATATAAATTATATATAGATTTATATAGCCATAGGAAAATAATGATCATTACAATTCAATAGCATATTGAATTATTAGTATGGTTTAAATTTATTTGGTCAAAAAGATATTGGAGTATTTCAAATTTGAATATTGTATAAAAATATTTAAATGACTTTACTTTTACTCATTTTAAAACCATATCAATAGCTTGTGATAGCACAATGCTATCAAAACAGCTTATGAATAGCATTATAATGATAATTAAATTTATTAATACAAATAAAAACATAAGCATTATAATTTTAAACATAACCTTGTGTACATTAGTTTTAAAAATCTCAGAAGAAAATAAATATAACATCAAATAATAAATATAAAACAAGTTCAACATTTAAAGTTTTCTTGCTTTGTATATTATTTTCTTCAAAAATTTATGTTTAAAGGGACTACCAAGTCCCGAGACATGTTGTTTTCATATTAAAGAGAATGTTAACAAAAAAACGTCTGAGCAAATTTTTATTGATTAAAACTAATTAATAAATGTATACCAAGAAAAACAAATCTTGTTATTTTAGTCGAAGCTCGTCTTCTCCATTTTCTGCGGTCTTTAGAGTATGTAAAATAAACGCGATTTTCCAGGTGCATTATACAGACTTGATAATTTATTCAAGCGCGTTTAATTCATAGGAGTTATAGTGCTCAGACGTTTTTTTTTTAACATTCTCTTTAATATGAACACAACATGTCTTAGGACTTGGTAGTTCCTTTAACATGCCATGTTGCTTGATTAGGACAGTAAATTAGGGAGGTTGCTTAAAAATGATATAAAATTTTATTAAAACTGTGTGGTGCAAGTTTTAAATTGAACTGTTGGGGTAGCAATATGACTTAATTTCATAGTTACATTTACATTTATTTAAATTCATAATTACATTTTTCTTTGTTTTTTAAATTATTTAAGCAACAACTCTAAAGTTGTTTTGCTTTTAGAAGAGAAGTTTATAGACTATTAGAAGAAGAAGGTTTAGAAGTACCAAACTATGCTATATTTAACCGAGACAAGCAGGGAAACCCTGAATCTGGTGAGGAAATAGAAGAATATGATGACACTATTATTGTCAATGGAAAAACTCTAACTAAGCCTTTTGTAGAGAAGCCTGTCAGTGCAGAGGATCATAATATTTATATATATTATCCTTCATCAGCTGGTGGTGGTTGCCAAATATTGTTTAGAAAAATTGGAAGCAGGAGCAGCGTCTATTCCTCTGAAAGTCGTATTCGAAGAACTGGATCTTATATTTATGAAGATTTTATGCCAACAGATGGAACAGATGTGAAAGTAAATTAATTTGTTTGTATAAAAAATTATTTATTATGTTTATAATTTAATTAATTTATTAAATAGTTCAAACCATTTTTAAAAAAATCAAAAAAAATTTCAATAACTACCATATACATCCAAACCTTAAAATTTCAATACTACAATATACATCCAAACCTTTAACTCTTTTAAATTTAAATCTTTTTGGTACATATTTGACACCTATTTAAACAATCAGATTGACAAACTGATTGACAGACTGAAGTGAAATATGGCTTAGGTGTCTTCATTAACAACAAACTGCAACTTGTCAAACATTACCTAGCTAAACTCATAAACCAGTGGGCACAAGTTAATACAAATTAAAACATTTTAATACAAATAAATACAATACAAATTAATACATTTTGATACATGTTTTAGACATCTAAAACATGTATTAACATGTATTAATTTGTATTTTAGATGTTTAAGACAACTTTTACCCACTAGGAATGTGCTAAACAAGTATAAGACAGTCTGCTAGCAAAGAAAAGGTGTATTTTACTATGATGCATATGCAGACCTTTCCAAAAATGAGACCTTTCCAAAAATGAGAAAAATAATATAAAAAAGTTAAAGCAATGTTTTTAGTCATGTCACAGATTCTGTTATTTTTTAGTGTTTTTTATTTTTGTTTTTAATTTTTCAACAAAATATTTTTTAACAAAATATTTAAAAAAAATACTCACTAAAAAAGTAACTAGGCTAAGCTTTAAAAAACATAAAAACTATATCATCTGTCTTCATTATATAGAGTACATTTAATACAATATTTATTTTTATTTGTAATACTTTTGGACTTCCAGAAAGCCATGATAAGAATATAAAATAAATTCAAGAATCCCACACAAATCCAATAACAAAAAAGAATGTTACTAAAGTCAACTGGGATGCATCTGGAGTTGTGGAGCATAAACAATATTGTGATGGAAATATAAACTGGGAAAATCCTAAAATGCTTTCTGTTGTTTCAAAACAACTACACGAATAAAATTCCTGAGGCAAAGAATACTAGAAAAATTCTTAAGATAAACATTTGCGATCCTCAAAATCTAGATAAAATATTCAACTTACTCACCATTGGAAACCATTTTTCGTAAAATTAAAAAATTTTGAAAATATCACATTGCAATGATATCATTTTTGTTATGTCTACAACAATTTTTTAATAACGGTTTATTAACAACTAATTTAGTTTGATAATGGCTCATGCTATATGAGCAAAAATATGACTTAATAATAATAAATAGTATGATACCAAACATGTTTTATTAATTTATATTATTTTTACATATACTGTTAGAGATGTCACTTAAATATTGTGTGTGTGTGTTTGTGTTAAGCATGTGCATCTCAAAACGGTACAAGACAAAACGAGACGAAACGATAAAAAATATTATTTCGATAAAACCGGTACGAAATGAAACAACTTTTATACAATTTCGCAAAAAAGGGTACAAAACCAAATTTTTTTTGTTTTGTGAAAAATATGGTACAATTCGAAACAATAATTTTTGTTTTGTAAAAACTGGTATGAAATGAAATAAGATTAAACTAAATAAAATAAAAATTAACCAGTGCAAAACTAAATAAAGTTAAACTTATTAGTTGAACTTTCATTTACAAAACATTAAGTTAATGAGTATTAAACGCGCATTTGTTCTGCTTGAATGTTATAGTTCATGTATTGCTCGGATTGTGGGCATTGGAAAATATCCGTTTGGAACGGGGGAATTATGAAACATTCCGTAAAAACCAATACGAAATAAAGCACATTTTTTTTGTTTCGTGAAAATATGGTACAAAACGAAACAAGCTTTACTTGTTTCGTAAAAATACTATACAAAGCAATATGATATTTTTTTGTTTTGTAAAAATGGCATGAAATGAAAATTATTGTTTTCTACCGTGACAAGCCAAATTTTTGAAAGTATACGAGAAGACGCAGATGTCTAGTATGTGTGCATAAATGTTTTTCTAATATGTTGAATTATTTTCATGTATTACTTTAAGGCATAGCTCCTTTAATATTTATTAACTTTAAGGTTGATAAATTTTTTTTTTTTTAAATTAAGGTGTACACAGTGGGTGAAGAGTATGCTCATGCAGAAGCTAGAAAATCTCCTGTTCTTGATGGAAAAGTAGACAGAGATAGTCTTGGCAAGGAAGTTCGCTTTCCAGTAATTTTATCAGCTCATGAAAAAATGATAGCAAAAAGAGTTTGCAGATTATTTAAGGTTTTTTTATTTTATTATTATTATTTACTTTAATTTTTCTCTAAATTTTCTAACAATCTTATATGACAAATGATAATATTCAGGGTGTACCAAAATTTTTTAAATAATATTCATATTAGGTATATTTTTTATTTTTGTAATTATTTATTGAATTAATTATTGATATAACTTACCTTATCTTATATTTATGAAAAATAGAAGGAATTTTACTTATAATTTTTTTTACTTCGCTTGTGCATGTAATGAAAGATTGGAATAAAATAATAATAATAATAACTAGCATTCAGGACCTGTAAAATATGGGTCTTAATATGTCTATTATAAACTGATCATTTCTAAAAACAATATATGTCTACCTTTTAAAGTTATAAATAATAAAAAAAATTTATAACATAGCTTTGAAAAATTTTAAAAGCTTCGATAGTCAATTGTCCAAACTGCTATTTAGTGGTAAATAAAAACTGCTATTTAGTGGTAAATAAATCTGTCAAATCTTTGTTTTGATAAAAAATGTTGTCTCTTTAATGTGTAATGAATGTGTAGTCTTAACTAATTCCCTAACCATATTAATAACTTAAGTATCTCTATCGTGATGTAAGAGCAAAAAATTTTTACCACTGTTTTGATGTGTATTACAATTTTAAAAAACTTTTTAAAAACTCTCTTTCTTTTGTTTGTTAAAGTATATTATATCTTTATATATAAACAATAAAACTTTAAAATGTTTTAATTTGTAATTTAGAAAATTGGAAAAGATTTAAAAAAATTAATATGCAAGCGACAGGATTTTAACCCTCATGTTGTACTTCAGCCACTAAGACACACTAAATTGCTAGTTTTTAATACTATTTAAAAAACAAGGCAGAAAATTTGAACCTGTAACTTTATTTTTTTTAAATGGTTGTTAAGCATGAAGTTTATATTAAATAATTTGGTTAATGCAGCTTGTGATAAATATTTTTGATTTGTGAATAAAACTTATAAATTGTTTTGATTGATTCAGCATGTCTTTAAAAATAAATTTTATAAACTTTTTGTGAGATTCAAAAACAAATTTTTTAAAGTTTTTTTTTAAGATGAAAAGAGAAAATAGAGATAAATTGTGCAACTTGTGGAGAAGGATCAGATTGGGCTAATTGTAACACAACTTTAATGTTGAAAAAATATGTTTATTTGTTGTAAAATTTTTTTTTTAAAAGTATTCCTTTAGTCAATAAACAATTCATTCTGAAAAATGCCAAAAGTTTAGAGTTTTGAGTGATTGTGTTATGGGTTTAAAAACATAATACACTTCGTTCAAAAAAACAATACATTCTATTCAAACTATTGTTCAATGAAATTTCATAAAAAACAAAACTTGGATAACTATAAAACTTTGTTGATATTTTTCTTGCTATAAATTCCCATTGAAAAGCAAACAAGCATAAAAGGAACTAAAAATAGATTTTTTTATATTTTTTGGTTTTTTGATATAGAATTATTTATTATTATTAGTATAATTATGTAGTGGTATTAGCTTTTCCTTGTTAGTGCTAATTTTTTCATAAACTGCTTTTATCTGTTTAAGCATTTCTGCATGGTTCTTTTTTGATCCTTGTTTTTTTTTCCTTGTTTTTTTTACTATGATTTTAATCGCTTGATAAAATTGTAGTAATATCGATTCATTATAAGTAGCACTCCTCATTCATAGCACTTTTCATTCATCCAGGTTGAACCTGGGTGAATAGCTGGGTGAACAGATTGATGAATAGCTGGGTGAACAGATGGATAAATAGCTGGGTGAATAGATTGATGAATAGCTGGGTGAAAAGATTGATGAATAGCTGGGTGAACAGATGGATAAATAGCTGGGTGAATAGATTGATGAATAGCTGGGTGAAAAGATTGATGAATAGCTGGGTGAACAGATGGATAAATAGCTGGGTGAATAGATTGATGAATAGCTGGGTGAAAAGATTGATGAATAGCTGGGTGAACAGATGGATAAATAGCTGGGTGAATAGATTGATGAATAGCTGGGTGAAAAGATTGATGAATAGCTGGGTGAACAGATGGATAAATAGCTGGGTGAATAGATTGATGAATAGCTGGGTGAAAAGATTGATGAATAGCTGGGTGAACAGATGGATAAATAGCTGGGTGAATAGATTGATGAATAGCTGGGTGAAAAGATTGATGAATAGCTGGGTGAACAGATGGATAAATAAAGAGAATAAACAAAATAGTTTAGTCCATATAAGTGGTTAAAGAATATTAAAAAAAAAGAAATATTGAAAACTGCTGTCACAATGCTTCCACTTTTGGTGCTAAATGATTAGTGAGTAACACATAAGACTATTCTAATACTTATTAATATTGCATTTTACATTGGTTAACATTAATATTGCATTAACATTGGTTGTTAACATTGTACAACCAATAATTATAAAAGTTATTCAAAGCACAAATGTACAAATATTTTTTTACTTTTTTCATGGTAAAACATTTGAAAACTTTTCTTTTACTCAAAATTTTGTTATTTTTATTTTATTTGTAGCTAAATTTATTTTTTTTGGACCAAATTTGACCAAAAATTAGTCAAAAAGAAACTTGTGGAAAGAGTTTTGGTTATTTGCTTTAAAAAAAGATTCTTGAATATCTAAAATAACTCTAAAAGTTTTAACAGTTTCAAGAGCCAAAAAACATAACAAATTTTTTTGAAACTGTTAAACGAGTTAAAATAAGTTTATGATAAGTATAATTTACATAATAATCCTAACCGATGTTATAATTTGAATGAGACTGGATTTTCTACAGGTTTTTTTAGACACTGCATGCATTTTACCCCCAACTTAAATGCTTCTTGTGGCAAATTTATGTTCTCGGTATTAATATGTGGAAATGTTTTTCTTATGCTACCTTTTGTAGTTTATAAAAAACTTCATAACACTTGGTGTTTAGGGGTCATAATGATGCCCAATATGCTGTATCTAAGTTAGGTTGGATGGAAGCATATGTCTTTGAAAATTGGTTTATCAAGGTAAGTCTGTTAGTAAGATCTTTTCAGACCCTTTTAATTGAGTAGATAAGTTATATTTTATTTGCGTTTTTTTTAAATAATTAAGTTTTCAAAGTTAGTCAACCTGGTAAAGATGTTTATATAGCACTATTTATGGATGGAGATGGTAGCCATCTTACATATATTCTTGCATCAGAGGTAAAATCCAAAAATGTAAGCAGCTTTATCTTAAAACTAACAACATTTTTCTAATTTAGTTTCATTTAAGCTTATTGATAACTTTCTGCAATTTAGATTGCACTCATTTACTTTGGCGAGATTCTCAGAAGTAATTGTGCAAAATGTCTCTTCAAGTTTGCTTTATTGGTTTAAAGAAACAGATGTCATATATAGCAGTCACGCTTTATAACCTTTAGACATCCATTTCTTTAAACTAATGAAGCAAATTTGAAGAGTCATTTTGCACAATTGCTTCCAAGAATCTCACCATACCTTGGTCAATAAAGCTATTTTTCCAAATTTATTAAGACTAACTTGGCTGATATTAAACAATAAAAATAAAAGATAATGACTCACCTCATTGTAAACTCCTTTCAAAGACACTCTAACAGCTATATGCAATAAAAAAAAAGGAGCGAGTAAAAACTAGTGCAAGCAGGCAAGGTTCTCACTGAGAAAGTTGCCTTAACTCAGGAAAAAGAAGAAGTGGCTTCAAAAAATAAGTATAATTAACTTGCTCAAAAAAAAAAAGGTGAGCTAAAAGTATATTTATAAAAAAAAAAACAATATCATTATATGTATAATTTTATTCTTGCATATTTCTTCAAATACACTCGCTATTTGTTCATTAATTTTAGTAACAATTCTGAAACACATATGAAATAAAAATATCATGTGATTTAAATAAAAGCAATATTAACAATCTTTTTTTTGTGCACATTGACTTTTGTTTGGGTCAGCTCTTTCATAAAGCTATTTTAAACAAGGCATACTTTTGTATCAGGCTCTGCAAATACAATATATTTTTGTTTAAAAATGCTTGAAACGTTTACGTAACATACAATGTATGTTACGTCTTTGTATTTTTTTTCTCTTTAGCAAAAGCTAAAGAGAAAAAAAATACAAAGCTTAAAACATTTTTGTTCAGATTACAATTTCAGATTCAGATTACGATAGCGATGGGATTAGCCCCGCATTGTTATTAAAATCGTTAATAAAATTATTTTAATAACTCTAATGTTATTAAAATAATTTTTTTTTAGGCTATGAAAAGTTTTTAACAGTTTGTTGAAAAATGTATAATTATGTTAACAATCTCATGCTCTTTTATCTGTTTTTTAATATTAAAAGGTTGTTGTCCCGATGTTGTTGTTTTATTGAATTCCTGGTTTCATTTTTACTAAACTAATAAAATACATTTTTGTTATAATTTAATTAATTAAGCTACCTTAAATTTTCGAAAAGATTTAAAATTTGTTCAGACTTTTTGCAGCTTAAATTTTTTTTAATCATAATTAAACAAAGCTAAGAAAATTCATATAGTCTATAGACAATATAGTCATTTTTGATCATTTCTGTTGTTATTTTATTAAATTACCTTTCTAAAAGTAACCAAAGCCTTTTCTATTTAATTTTTAAGTTTTTGGAATCATAAATATAACAATAATTTTAATTAAGAATTAATTAAGCTTGGATTATATAAATTAAGAATTAATTAAGCTTGGATTATATAAATTAAGAATTAATTAAGCTTGGATTATATAAATTAAGAATTAATTAAGCTTGGATTATATAAATTAAGAATTAATTAAGCTTGGATTATATAAATTAAGAATTAATTAAGCTTGGATTATATAAATTAAGAATTAATTAAGCTTGGATTATATAAATTAAGAATTAATTAAGCTTGGATTATATAAATTAAGAATTAATTAAGCTTGGATTATATAAATTAAGAATTAATTAAGCTTGGATTATATAAATTAAGAATTAATTAAGCTTGGATTATATAAATTTAAGGTAATTTACATGACATTATCAGTTAAATAATTTTGTTTTTTCATTGTCACTTATTTGATGCTCATTTTTTATATAATTTTTTACATTATTTTAGTAAATATCAATATTTTTAACTATAAGTAACCCTAATTACTTTTGTTTAATAACTTATGGTTGGTTTACTTATGGATGGTGTACTTATGGTTGGTGTACTTGATGTATATTTTATATAAAATTTACTCAAAAATTAAAATAACTAAAAATTTTGTATTTGATTTTTGTCCTAGAAATTTATTATATTTTTAATGCTTTAATTAATTGAACCCTTTCGAATTTCGAAAAGGACACAAGTCCATTTATTCAAACTTTTCAGGAACAACAAAAATAAATTTATAAGAAAAAAAGTCTATGGTGCTAAAGAAACTAAATATAAGAGTAAATAAATAAAAGTCATACATAAGTTTTGAGAGTACTACTTAATAGTAAGGTTGGTCTTGTACCCATCCTTTGTTATCGCTGAAAATCATAATTGACTAAACAATCTATGGATTCACGTGTTGTTACTAAACCTGGTGTGGTCTTAGAGAATGTGAAATGTGACACTTTAGAAATACCAAAAGTAACTTTTTTGTCCTTGGGTACTCCTTTTCCATAGGAATCCACAGATAGCACAAGTTTCTTATAATGGTTTGGCCATCATTTTTTTACATCAATAATATCTTCAGTTTTGGGCCTTCTAATTTCAAATTTTTCGCTTGCTTCAGCTATAAGATTTTCATACTCTGTTGGTGTGTAAATCCGATCATTTTTTCAAATATGTCGTTTTGCTGTTCCAAACATTCTATCATTAGGCAAGAATGAGTGACCTCTTTTTGGTATATAATATTGTATCTCATTTATATTGCTATCTAGTTCAGCTACCAGTGATAAAAGTATTTGGACCATGGCATGATTTCTGTTTTGGCCTGCACAACCATCAGAAAATAGGTGCAATTCTTTGGCTTCGTTGCCAATATTTTTAAAAATATAATCCAACACAAAGGTACATACTTCGTTGGAACCTTTGCTAGAAACTTCTTCACAATATGAATAAAATACTGATTTAACAGTTTTAAAATTGTATATGCAAAACTAGTTGATGTAGATAAAATATTTCCTGGACAGGGATATGTGGAAGTAGCAAATTTTGCATAAAATCAAATGCAATCCCATACACATTTGGATCGTTTTTGCACTTAGTTTCAACTTCCTGTATTTTTTTGTAAAATTTGTTTGCTTGTCTTTTGTGGATCTCAATATCTGCTTGATAGAATCTTTTTGCATTGTCATTAAAATGTGCGTTTTTTAGTTAAATTTTTAACTCTTTGCACAGTCTACAGACATCTATTTGCTTAATGATAAACTAAAATTTTCTTGGAAAAATTTAAGGTAGAACCTATATTTAACAAGATGATCTAGATATTTTCGTGCGTATAATGTGTGCATAATTTTCACCTTGATTTTTTCATCCAAATAATAAGATGATGCATCTTTACTATAGTAGTGCACATATTTAACAGGAAATTATTCGATATGCTCACGTACTTTTGTTAATGTACCTCCAGGTAACGGGTTGCATCGTGATCCCTGAGATTTACCTCTGTGATCTATAGGCTGCTCTTTTTTTTTTTAATAAAATGTATAAACGTCTAACTTGTTTCATAGAAATTCCATGCATACTGCAAAAAGCTTTCTTGCATACTTTTTTTATCACACCTTCAACCTTAATGTGATAAATAAAAGAAAATTCTTTTTCCTTAGGTTCTTCAGATCTAAACCGTCTTCTCTTTATTTCCTTCTTTTCTATCAATGACTGCAAGTATGTGTCTTGGGCATTTTTACTATCAAATCTGTTAAAAAACTGAATTGTACTTTCTATAACATCTTCAGATACAAGCTCTATACACTTTGAATTACATCTGTAAATAAATAAAATTATTGAATTAATATTATGATAATTATATATCAAGATGTTTTACCTCCAATTATGGTGATAAAACATGAGTAAATAAGCAAAAGTTTGAGAACGAATATAGTCATTATATATTATAGAACAAAAAACTAACCTGCAAGAAGCACCTGTTTGCCTTGGTGCCACATCATTTCCTTTGTCGTTTTTATAAGCTTCTCCAGCAATTTTGGCTTTTTTTTATATTTTCATGTTTATAATTTCCACTGTTTCTTATACCAGACACTCTTTTTCTAGATTTATATGCATTTTCAGCAAGCTCGCAATTTTCCATTTTTGTAACAAATAAAGTGAGATTACGTCACTACAGTTGCGCTTTATTTCACTTGAAAAAGGCATAAGTCCGGGACTTGTGCCATTTTCAAACAGACTTTAATTTTCATTTGCATTTAAAGTTGACTTGTGGCATAAGAAAATGTTTCTCCTTCAAAGGGAATATGTAAAACACTTGAATAAATAAAATTGCATTAAAAAGTGAAATTCGAAAAAAGTGTGACTTGTGCCCTTTTCGAAATGACGGGTTCAATTATATATCCAAAAAATTGTTTTGAAACTATATAACATAATTTTTGATAATCAGTGGTGTGAATCAGTTAAGCTTACATTTTGTAATAGCTTTTGCATCTTATTGAAGTCCTAGACTTGGTCACAATATATATTTATTTATTCACCTACTAAAGGGTCCATACAAAATAGCTAATTTGTAGAATTTTTTTATTAGCCTCTGAAACACTATGATAAATAGGATTGCTGTGCTGTGTTGCTGCAGCAAAAAAAAATTTGATTTTAAAATCTAAAGTGATCCCAAAGTGCCATGACTAGACAGAAGTGTCGGGTTGTGTTTATTTCATAAACAAAAATGTTTATTTCATAAACAGAAAATAAGTTTTAAATAAGAGTTAATTAACCAAAAACAGGAAAAACATTTTGTGGAGTGATGATAGTAACTTTGAGTTTATCAATCGCAAATCTAACATAACAGTCAAAAGAATAGCTCACGAAAAGTATTACGCCAGGTACATTAGACCGACTGTACAAAATGGTTGAGGCTTGATAGGAATCTTGTCATGCTTCAGTTACAAGGGTGTTGGTATGTGCCAAACATACACCGGAAGAATCAACTCCATAATAGTTGTAGTACTGCAAGTACAAGAAAACAACCTAATTCATCAATTGACCTGTTTATGCTCAATGATAAACCATGGAAACTTCAACAAGATGGCGCTACTGCATACTATACACCACATACTATAAAGGAGTGGTTCAACGATAATAATATCAAGACAATAACGTTTATCGTTAAAAAACTAAAAATTTCTATTCTCAAATATGAGTGCGTCTAAATTTATGAAAACCACTGTATATAATTTATATAAATACTAAATATTTAGTTTATATTAACTAAAAATATAAATTCTAATTTACTTCCAACAAGGCTGGAGGCAACCACTATTAAGTTGGGAGTTACTAGAAAACAAATAATTGAGTTAAAAAGCAAGGAAGCGATGGGAAGATTGAAATCCATATTGATTGACAAATTTCAAATTTTATGTAATAATCTATTATTTTTTGAAAGTTATGACCATATAAAGTTTTAACCCACCTCAATTTGAGGGGGCTGTAAACTTTGCAGGGTCATAAAAATTGAACACTAAGAGATTATTGCATGAAATTTGAATAAAATAGAAATAGTAAAGAAAATGTTTTAAAAACTCGTTGCTCCTACGTTAAAGGCTGGGTGGGCCAAAAAATTCGGGTATATTTGTTCTCAAGCTCCAATCACCGCAATTCATTGCAAAATCTTCTCATTTGACATGAGCATGAACAAACAAAAGTTTGAAGATTGCACAATGCTTGTAAGTATCACAACTCAAACATCTAAAAATCCAGTGTATACCTCTGCAAGCCATTTGTGATTGTGAAAAATTCAAACACTTTATGGATTCTATTCACAGTTATTCAAAATAAATATCCAAATTCATCATGAGTATTATTTTGGGTTTGAAATAAAAGTTTGTCAGGTAGTGATGTTCCAAATGCAACACTTTACCAGTTAGTGATGATGCAAAATCATTACTGTAGAAAAATATATAGGCTAAAATTTATGGCTGGTACTAAGTATAAAAAGTTATTAAAAAGTTTTTAAAAAGATATTTTTTTTTGTTGATAATAACAAGTAGTAATATATAATAAACTAATAAATATTAAATAAATATATTTAAATTCTTTATGCTTATATTTAGTGCTTTAAATTTATTGCATATAAATGTTTAATCATCAAATAAAATAAAAAATAAAACATCAAAAATTCATTAAAATAACAAATATAATTTATCTGTTGGAATTAGTATTGTTGCAAAAAGAATTAATTTAAATAATATAAGAAATTTAAATAATATAATAAGTATATCATGTTAAATTTATTTGTATACATCACACATTACTGCATATATCATTATGATTGCATGTTGCAATCATGATTGCATGTTACAATTATGTTATCATGATTGCATGTATATTATCATGATTGCATGTTGGATATATGTTGTCATGATTACATGTTGTATGTATGATATCATGATTGCATTCATACAAGGTGCAAGTAGTTGTATGCATGCATCACATTTGCATTTTAATTTCATTAAAAAAAAAAAAAAAAATTTAAAATTTGGCAATTTTCAAATAAATCCTTTCTTTCTAATTAAAAAAATAACAATTATTGTAAAAAATTTTTTTTTCAGCAAACAGTGTGTGGCTTTGATCTTCTCAGAGCAAATGGAAAATCACTTGTTTGTGATGTAAATGGTTTTAGTTTTGTTAAGACATCTCAGAAGTATTATGATGATTGTTCACAATTACTTGGTGAATTAATATTACAAAATTTAGTTCCAAATTTTTGGATACCTTCTCAAATTGACTATCCTCAGTTACCTCTATCACCAGAGACACCTGCTGTTGTGCCAGTAGGCACATCAATGGAGTTACGTTGTGTTGTAGCCATTATACGTCATGGTGACAGAACTCCAAAACAAAAAATGAAAATGGTGGTTAGTCATAAACTGTATGTTATGTTGACTATGATTAGAATTTCGTTTTTTATGAAGTTTAATTTAAAATGTTTATTTACTAAATTTTATTATGTGTTTTGACTTCATTAATTTTCTATTTTATAACTTTTTTTGTGTCAGTTTATTTATTTTATGTATCTTTGCAATAATTGTTTAGTTTTTTAGAATTATGGGATAGATACAACGGAGAAGAGGAAGGCAGACTAAAGTTAAAAAAACCAAAGCAGTTGCAAGAGATATTAGACATTACTCGAACCTTGTTAGAAGGTCAGAGTAGTTTAGGGGAGGTATCTGAAAACAGATTAAAGTTACAACAAATGAAGAGTGTTTTAGAAATGTAAGTATTCATTTTATTTTTAAAGTATATGACAGGTATCAAATGTTATTATTTTTATGTAATCTCTTATATTGTTCTATTATTTATATGTAATATGTTCTATATTATTGTTGTTCTATATTTTTTATTTCTAAAATAATAATATATCTTCAGACTTTGCAAGTGGATCAGCATTTGATTATGCTGAACTAACTGTTGCCAGTGTCTAAGGTTGGCAATTTTTTGCTGACTTCAGATTTTTATAACTTAATTTTATTTGCTATTTCAAAGAATTAAAATAGGCAAAACAAATGCTTTATTTAAGTTCTAAATAAAATAAAAACTAAAAAATGAACGTTTCAATTAAATTCTAAATAAAATGATTGAAATAATAACAAAAACATTTTAATCAAATTTCTAATAAAGTGGTAAAATGCTGCCGTTCATTTTTCAAGTTTTTAAACAAAAGTCTATGTTTGAAAAAAAGTTAGCAAACTCAGTTATTTTCTGACAATTTTATGCTAAATGTGTGCATGTTTGTTGATTATCGTACCACGTTTCTAAATTTTGTGCTGACCTAATCTGGACCTAGTTTTAGGTCATCTTATTTTTTCTAATTCTAAGGGCTGTAAAATTGTTATTGTATCAAAAAAATACTAATGAGTAAAATCATTATATTTTTCCATTCAGGAAACTGAGTATATATACAATTAAAAAGAAGGTTTACATTCACATTTAGAAGCTTCTTCTGCTCTTACCCTAGGGCTTAAAATAAGTGTCAAATACCATCACACCTCTGACTTGCCACACAATTGCCCTTAGGAGTTGATCAACAATGATCCATTATGTCAGTAGAATAACTTATGGTTGGTTTTTCCTTCAAACAGATTGTATGTTATGTATTTTAATCAACCTTATTTATTTTGAATCTGTTTATTTAACCATAAAGTTAAAATTATAAATTTAATTGTAATTTTAAAAAATGTCACTCATATAGTTAAAAACTAGTCATTGGAATGACACCTTAATAAAATAAACAAATAAAAGAAAACAAAAGAAGATGGAGACAAAAATTTTAAAAAAATGTTGTTAAAAATTGAAGCAATATTAAAAAACTGAGACTGACAAAAAAAAAAAGAGAGAATGGATGAGATGACACAAAAGAAAATAAATGTATAATATTGAGATATGCTTAGAAGGAGTGAGATAAACAGTATTGGGAGCAAACTTAAATTCAGCAAAATAAATGCAAACATACATAGACAGATTAAAAATTTATACATATACTTTTAAAAATATATTGAATTTATATTTTTTGTTTTATACTTTTACATTTTTTATAGAAAGAAAAGCAAAAGAGTAATTTTCACATTTTTATTAGTTTAGTTAAATGTTTATATTATCGTGTATTTTTGTGTTGTCTGTTTTTGTGTACGAATAATGCTAATATATTTATTATATCATTATTCAGTTGTTGTTTTTTTAGTATTTTTTTTTTCAATAAAGTATTATAAAAATAATATAATTTATCCCTCTACTCCTCTATCCCTCTATCTACCCCTGTTATGTATTTTATAAGCTTCTTCCCCACCCCAATTAGTATGTGTGCTTTTGATCTAAACCTACCCTTACTTAAAAAAATGTTTATTATTATTATTATATTGCAGTTTTTTTATTTAATTTTTAAAATTTTAGCTAACACAATAACCATATTAAAGATGATAAACCACTTTTTAAGCAACTTTGAAACTACTTTTTAAACCATTTTGAAACAACTTTTTAAACCACTTTGAAACCAATTAGAAACCACTTTTTGAACCACTTTCTAACCACTTTCAAAATGCCATTAAAAAATCAGCTTTTTTTTTGTCAGTTTAAAAAAATTCAGTTTTTGAAAAAAAATCGTATCTGAATAAATTTCATTGATTCATTTCATCAAGAAATCGCTGTTTTACTCAAGAATAATATATGTTTATTTATTGTCAGCTAAATAAATTTTTATAGGTATGGTCATTTTTCTGGTATAAATCGTAAAGTTCAAATTAAATCAATGAATGACAAACGAAATTATGACATGATTACTAAATTTAAAGGGAGAAATAAAACCACTGACTTGTCCATCAGTACTACTAAGTCATTGCTACTCATTTTGAAATGGGGTGGTGAGTTAACTGCTATGGGAAAGAAACAGGCTGAAGAACTTGGAAGGGCTTTTCGGTGTGTTTATCCAGGTGGGCAAGGTTAGATTTTTTGTTTGTTGATCTTGCACATTGATCACATTTGCAATTTTTTTAGAGTTATTTCATTATATAAGTTTATATTTTCAGGAGAATATGGTCGAGTACCAGGTTTTGGATTTTTGCGCTTACATAGTACATATCGCCATGATCTCAAAATATATGCTTCAGATGAAGGAAGAGTACAAGTCACAGCAGCTGCATTTGCTAAAGTTAGCAGAAACAAATTGGATTAATATATATTTTAATAAAAGAATCTATAATTTAAATATTTTTTTGTTTCTTATAGTATAATGTTTTTATGCAACATTTATAAAGTTTATTTGTAGGGGTTATTGGCGCTGGAAGGTGAGTTAGCTCCAGTTTTGGTCAGCTTAGTAAAAAGTGATAAACATGTCTCTGGTATGCTGGATACACCTGGTGATATAAGTGGAACAATGCGCAGGTCAGTTTAAAATGTTTATTTTATGGCTGTTCATAAAGGGAAATAGTTAGCAATTAATGATATTGACCGATGTTTAATAAAAGTTTTTTAAAAAATGTCCAAAAATATAAAATGGTTACCAGGCCTCAACAGAAGTAAATGAGTGCAAGAGCACAGAGAATCTCTCCTAAAACAAACATGACAAGTCATGCAAGCTGCTCTTCTAAACAGCTTTTTACAAGATCATTTAGTTTTTGCACAAGCTCTCTGTTTATTCATTAAAAAAATTACTTACTCATTACAAACATGTTTGTGACGTTTTTGTTAAAAGAATATATACATAACAAGAGTCGTTTATTGCACTGTGAAAAAATTCTTTAGATAAGTATTTTCTTTAATAAAAAAAATTTGACAAAGAGCTATAAAATATTTTATTGCTTAGAAAAAAATATTTTATATCTTATTGTAATAGAATGTAGAAGTTTAAGAATTATAACAACAATTAAAGATTTCATATTAAAAGTATTTATATAATAACAATTTTTTTTAGCAGAACAGTTAATTGTGCATTATTTTTTTATTTTGCTCAAATTAAGTCAAGTCAAGTAACTCATTATAATTAATATATAAAATATATAATTCATTATATAATGTAAAAATTATTATGCAATAATTTAGTATGAAACCAGTCAGTCCAAAGCATTTGCATTTCAATAAGCACTCTTTTATATATATATATTTTTTTTTTTGCATAAGTTTATTATGCAATTATTGATTTATTTCAAAAATTTTAGCTACAACGATAATGGTTTTCTTTTATAAACAACTTTGCAAACTTGACCATAATGTCATATATGTTATGGTGATATTGATTGTTAAGAAAAAAAAATTATTGCATTTTGTAAGCAAAGAAGTTTAATCTTAAACTTAAACTTTGTCTTTTTTATTTGTAGTTGAAATGAAAGTGGTTTACATTTATTCAAAAATTATACTTTTGTGAGAGCCATAAATTATTCCCATTAACCACTTTAGGGCAAAAGCGAGAGCTAAAGCTCTTGTTTCCTGCTGAGGTTTGCCTTAGTTACCATTAGGTTTTAATAGAAAAATATTTATTATATTTATATTGAGGGGGGGGGGGGGTCCAAAATTCTATATTTCTTGTTTAACCACTTATTCTTAATTTTTTGATAAAAGTTCAAAAAAAAATTCAGTTTTTGCTAATTTTTTTCTTAAAAAAATTAGCAAAAACTGAATTTTTATTTTAAAAATTTAAATATATAAAAATTTAAATATATAAAAATCAAAGTCTTTGCAAAAGTTTCTTTGCGTATAAAGTTACACAACTGTTTTTTCTAATTTATGCTATTGATAAATTGATTTTTAATCGTTGCGTTTTAGAAAAAAAAGTTTAATCTGAAGTCTTTTTCTAAACAAAACGTTTTAAGTAATCAAAAAGACAGATTGCTTCAAAATATTTTAATTTCCTTTTTCTTATTTATTTTTAATCGTTATTCAAGCTATCAAAAAGGCTATTCAAAATTTTTTTTTTTTCACTTTTCTTTAATAGTCAAGAATAAATCTTCTTTTAAAGTGCCAGTCAGTAGAAGTTCAGTTAAATTCTAAAGGTTTAACAACTCTAAAGATAAACAGGCTAAAGGAATACTGCTACCTAAAAGGCTTTATAAAAAACAAACTGGGTGATCAAATTTTGAAATTTTCTGCTTTACTCTAAAACACAGTGAATAGCTAGTTAAAAAAAATTCTAGAAGCAGTTAATAAGTATACCTCAAAGAGGTTGAATGATTGTATCATTCTTGCTAGAGTGTTTTGGCAAAAGTTAGCCTCAGTACTTCAAAAAAGAGAAAAATATTATGTGTTGGTTCATGATGGAATATGATTAGTATTAACTTTCTAATTAAGTTGTTGCAGTTGGAAAGCTTTAGAAAAAACCCATTTAATTTCAACAGATGTATACTTAATTATTTAAACCATATAAAAAATGAAGGTTCTCGTAGTTTAAAAATATTTTGGAAAATTATTGTCCAATTATTTGTCTAAAAAGTTGAAACTATGGAATATAGTTGAAACCAGCTACAAAAACAAATGGATAACAATGGAAGAGCATCAAACTTTGCATCAGGTGTGCAAGATGAGTTCTATTTTAGTTTGATTAAAGTTACAAGGCAGCCCATTTAGCTGTGAACTAGACATTATTGAAATAAATAAAAATATGTTAAAATGAAAAAAATTTGAAAAATGAGGTTCTTTATTTAAGGGATACAATGTAGGTCATTGTTGTGGAGGTCTATTCTGTTTAAATACATGATTGTTGATATAAAAATAGAAACCTCCATCTTATGTCTACCAAAGAACACACTCATAACCTAGATGTTCTAGATGGAAAGTTGCCGCAGCAATCTCTATCACATATGATGACTTTTATAGTTTTTTTCCATTTTCAATAGTAAATAACAAACTGTATGAATTATTTTCATATATAATGCTTAATTTTTTTTGTTACTTATAAATCATAAGGTATATTATTGATAAATTAAACAGAAAAAGATTTCTACTTTTCTACTTTTCTTATATTTAATGATAATAATAATTTCATCTATTTTTAACAATGCCTTTTTTTGCCAATATATTCACTTTTATTAAAATCGAAGTAGAAGGCTAAATAATTAAAATGAAAAAAAATGATTATGATTTTCAGAATCAGCATAAAAAACTAATTAAGAAAAATCAGTTAAACTATAAAAAATCTAAAAAAAGATGATTATGGACCCCTATTTATATGTATGTATGTATGTATGTATATATACAGGCCTCGGCGGGAAGTAAGAGCTTAAACGTTTTATGGGAGCAACTAAACGTTTTATGGGAGCAATTTATGGCTCTCGCAAAAGTATAATTTTTTCTTTCAAAAGTATAATTATTATTGTAACTAAAATAAAAAATGCATTTATTTTAATAACTATTTTTAATATTTCTTAAAATGCCTGTTTTTTATTACAATAAGAAAATATAAAACTTTTTTTATAAGCAGTAAAAACAACAAAGACTTTTTTCATGCTGCAATAAACTTGTTATGTATATATTCTTGTTATGTATATATTCTTGTAATATTGACGTAACATAGATATGCTTGAAATGGTGCAAAAAATCTACGAAAGTGCTAACTTATGTTGATATGTTTTATAAAAAAAGAAAAATTCACGTCTATTGTTTTTTGCATATGCAAAAAACGTCTATTTTTTTTGCATATGCATAAAAAAGGTAGACATTAAAAAATAGGTGTTTGCTTAAAATTTTTAAAAACACATGCATTACTTTAGCATGTTTTTTTTCCAAATAATTATGCGCTTGATTGAAAAAACACATATTTTTGATAAAAAAAACAATTACTAAAATTTTAAACACATTTTAAAGACTTAAAAAAAACCATGCTGTAACATGATTATTTCTTTCAAAAAGCGTTACTATTAAGTAAAATAAGTATCAAGGATATTAGTTATGTTTTAGCATAGTTTTTGCATTCACAAAAGCATGCAAAGTTTTACTTAAAATGAATGCATTTGCAATTACTTTAAAAGCAACCATGCTAAAACATTACAATTGTTTTTTTCTAAAGTGTGCTCTTTTTTTAATTTTCTTACTCTTTTATAATCTTTTTCTTTCCTTAACTTTCTCTTTCCTCTTTTTCCGTAACTTTCTTTGTCGACCTTGGTGCACATGAAAACTAACCTTTTATATAGAAATCACCTACTATATTGCGTAAAAGTAATCTTTAAAAGTAATTAACAAATATTTTCATCATTAAAATATCGTTTGTGGGTTTGTAATTTTTTTTAATAAAAATTGTTTTCTTTTATAATTACATTTTTTTATTTTTAAAATCGACTGAGGGTTTGTAATTTTTTTTTTAAATATAATTTTTTTTTTATATATTTTTTTTGGGTTTGTTATTCTTTTTTAAATTTTTTAAAAATTTTTGTTTAATATCATAACTTTTTGTAAAGACTAAAATGTAGATAATAAAATTTAGCAAAAACATAATTTTTTTTGTACCGAAATGTTAAAACAAGTTTTATTTTATTTTTCTTTTATTTTAATTTTTTCAAGTTTGTCCGTTTTTTATTTTATTTGTAAAGAAACTTAGTGAAGTAAATTGAGAAAAAATTTATTGTTTAGTATCAATGGATAACAATTTACAATCGTTAGGTCATTGCTTATTAATTACTATTAATTTGCGCGCACTTTGCAAGTGCGTCAAAAAATGTTTTGAAAAAATATAAATTAATTAAATTCAATAAGCATCATTCATATATCTTATAACTTATTAACTAAAATAAAAACTTATTAACTAAAATAAAACTTTCTTTTTTGACACATATCTCTTAAATGAGATGTTTGTCATTAAATAAAGATACAAATGTCAACGTTCATTAAAAAAACAATATGTTGCGCCCTGGGTTTGTAACAAGTATAAAACCAAAATTTTGTAATTAATAAGCAATTTTTTTAATGAATGAACAGATAGCAGCTTTTTGACGGTATGTTAAGTAAGTTGTTTTTTCTCATCTAACCTTTTATTTATTTATTGATCTATTTTGTGATTATTTCACTTTATGTTGACCGCCCTCAAATCGATTTCTGTTGATACCTTCGTAACTATTGTTATGAAGGTCTCAAACAAAAACTACTCAAGCAGAACACTTAAGTTTAACGAAGCGTGTTGTGTTTGGCATTAACATTGTTTATCAACCAACCTGTTTATTAACCGTAGACACATCTAGCATCTGCTTAAGATATAAAAAACGGGAAGAAGACGAGACAGATAGATATAGTTGAAGTAGATAGAAGTTTGTGGTCAAATTCAGGATTAAATTCAAGGTCAAAGTTGAGGTTGAGGTCGATGGTCAGTCAGAAGAGTTAGTAAACAGACTAACTTATTACGAGACAAACTGTTTAAAGAATATTATAAATTGTATTTGTATATATTAATCATTTATATTTGGGAAACGATATGAAATTTTATATTTAATAAAAGTTACCGTGTATTTTTTATATATTAAGCAGACACTAGACGTGTCTACGATTAATACAACATTATCTTGAATAAAAAGCAGAACCAGTAGAATCTCAGTAGAATGTCAATTATATTTATATTTATATATATGTATATATATATATATATATATATATATATATATATATATATATATATATATATATATATATATATATATATATATATATATATATATATATATATATATATATATATATATATATATATATATATATATATATATATATATATATATATATTAGGGCTGTTCAGTATGCTAATTTGTTTTCAGAACATAGCTAATTGAAGTTTTTCCCATTCAACTATCATATTGTGGTTCAAAAATATTTTTTACTAAATTTTATTATTTGCCCTGAAGGTCGCTCAAAGCCCCTAAACATTTGACAGGTCCCTAATATTATTAAAAAAAAAATTATTTAAAAATATGTCAACTTGGTACTCAAAAGAAGCAAAATTTTATAAAAATTTTAAAAATTAGATTCATTTTTCATAAAAAACAACTTAAAAAAACTTATTATTAAAAATGTTGTGAATATTACCTTTTTTTCATTTTGCGTTTAAAAACCATAGTTTTTATTCAAAAAAACCTAATATTGTTTTTTTATAAAAAATACTTTTTGTTTTTGAAATTTTTAAATGATTTTGCTTCTTTTGAGTACCAAGTTGACATATTTTTAAATATTTTTTTTTTCAATAATATTAGGGACCTGTCAAATGTTTAGGGGCTTTGAGCGACCTTCAGGGCAAATAATAAAATTTAGTAAAAAATATTTTTGAACCACAATATGATAGTTGCATGGGAAAAACTTCAATGAGCTATGTTCTGAAAACAAATTAGCATACTGAACAGCCCTAATATATATATATATATATACACACACACACACACACACACACACACACACACACACACACACACACACACACACACACACACACACACACACACACACACACACACACACATATATATATATATATATAATTAAGAATGACAAAATAATATTAATTGTAATATTTGTAAACAATTTATCTTAGGTAATTTTGTTATTCAAGTAGTAGTTTTATTTTTAGGGTAAAATCGCGTTTACATGAATACCTTCATTCGACAGTAGACTTTAAAAAAGAAGATGAAGAAAAGGTCCTGATAAAATTTTTTTGTTTTTTTCTTTTTTATTTATTACTTTGTTTATGTTTACTAAGATAATTGTTCATAACATTTGCGATACCAATATGTACCCAAAAATCATATGAAACTTGTTTTTACAATACTGATAAATTGAATGTGACATCTTATATTGTCATTGAATGCTAATATTGTTGTGATATATTTTGAGACTTGTTATGCGGGATAAAAATATTTATGATTTTTTTGAAATTTGAAAGCAGGGTAAGTAGTATTTTATTGATAAGTTCTCTATCATTTTAACATTACATTAGAACTAATTTTGGTTTTATAACTCTGATAAAGAGGCTTTTGAATGTTTTTATGTTTTTGTCTAATGATTTAGTTTTTCATTTAACATATTTGAGGAAAGTAAAAAGTTATTTATTTAAGCAATAAGAGAATATGTACCAAAGAAATATGTCGTTGACACTTATTCTTTCACCTGCCAAATAATCATATATGTCGCAAATGTTTAAGCACATAAATCAATTTTAAAAAGTTTGAAAAAATAGTGTAAAATTCACTAAATATATGTTAAAAATCAAAAGTCAAGTGTTTAATTGATTGGACTTTTTCAGCTAGTTATTTGTTAATAACTCTATCAGCGTAACTAGTATGAAATATGCAAATTAATCTTTACTTGTACGAATTACTAAAGTAATTCCCAATTAAAGTTTAATTTCATTAGAGCCATAAGTTGAGTTGCCTTGGTACAAGGTTAGTTGTAAGTTAGTTTATTTTGTCTTTTGATTCTCAAATTATATCAATTTATATCGCAACAATACCATCAATCTTAGCATTATATTGTGTATCTTTTTTTAAATACTAAATTAAAATAATTGCAATATTTTTTTATTTGATTAGTGTTGTTTATGCAATAATCTTGCATTTTTTCAATATTAATGTTACGAAGGTGTGTGTGTATGTGTGCATAATAATCATTGTTAAAATTATTAAATTATAATGATTGTTAAAAAAGTTTATATAATTATTTTTTATTTTCTGTATTATAAAAGTATTTATTTCAGCTTGCACCTACCGGAAGTACTTCTATTATAAAAGCCATGCATGAAGTAGTCAATCCACACCAGATGTGCAAAAGAATTCTAAGACTTGTGAAAACTCTTACTAAGCAAATTAGAGAAAAGTGTGAAGAACCAGGAGTTAATCCTGAGTCACCTACTTTATATCATGATGAAACCCTTAACCTTATGCGTCATAGATGGGAAAAGTTGGAAAAAGATTTTTCTGGTGGTGATGAGTTCGACATTAGCCTTATTCCAGACATCTATGATAGTGTAAAGTTTGATTATGTTCATAATAGGTGCGTTGTTAAATGTTAAATGATATCTGGTTGTATATTGCTATATATATTACTGTGGATTTAGTTTGGCACTATACTAATATATTCTGCTCACTTTAGTTTTTAAAATGTTGATTAATCAAGACATTTTTAAAAATAAATAAGAAAAGGAAATTTAATTAAAAACTTAATCATACTTTGCTATAAATGTAATAGATAAATTTTGCCTGTCCAAATTCGAACATTCAGTTAATGTATGTCTTAAAACCATATTAAAAACATATATTTTTTTGTTTTTGTTTGAGGATGAAAATTACTTCTAATGAATACTTATAATGAAAAAACACTATTATGAGCATTCTACTAAGCTTCAGCTTCTGTCCTATACAGATCGTAAGAGCTTAAAACTGTTAATTTCATACTCTTGAATATTTTTTACTGATAAACTCTACATTTGTACATGGTTTTGTTGGTGCTGTTGAGTTTGACTAAAATTAATACTATGAAATATTGTTGGAGGTACTTTTGGCTGTTTATTATCATTATTCATTATCAAACTAACATTTTCAGGCCAATGTTTTGAGCATACCACAGTATATTTTGAATTAGGGATATTTCTTTGAAGTTGAAGTCATCCATCATAAACGTTCATCTTTGTCTATTGGTAAACAATAAACAGATATGTATTTCTTATCATTTTTATCATAGTTTGGTGAACATGAAGTAACACAACAATTTAGAGGCATAGTGCATTCAGTAATTTTTTGTAATATCTCACATGGTTCCCTTTCAAATTACTGCTAAGAAATCAGCCTCCAGTTATCCCATTTGATTGCGTGATTGCAAGACCTGTTGTAAAGATAGCCTTGGCTCAAATCATAAAAGATAGATTATTGCTGATGGAAAATTCAACTTTGTTATTAGATTTACTTGTTAGTTTATTTGACTGCCACATGCACCAGCTATTCATACATCAAGGACAAAGTTTACATCATTCTGTTTTATCAATAATATTTGAGTTATGGAAAAGTGTTTAACCAAATACTCTTTCATTTCATAATTGAAACATTTTTCTTATTGCAGTACCATAATAGTTCTAGAAATTATTAATGGTGATCTAAGGTTTTTAGACCATTTATGTATATTATTTATATAACTGTTTAAATAATCAGTTTGTGGGCTTGTCTAAGAATTAAAATCATATTTCATAAATGGTGCAACATACATAATCCATAAATGATGCAAGATAAATACAAAGATGATGAATGATAAATACTCTGTTCATGCTGCTTGCATGCAGACCATTTTTGTATTTATCTTGCACCATTTTTAAAACAGTATCTTCTGTCAACCATTTTAAAAAATATTCTTTGTTCTCTGGTAACTTAAATTCTGATAGCTTGCAGTAATGTTAGAGTGAATTACTTTTTTTTAAAAAAGCATCAATTTATGAGGATGTGATAACCTTTGCATTGTTTTAAGAGAAAAATCATTGTCAAATAATATTTATTTATTTGTTAATATATCAAAGTTACAACACCATATTTATGGAATGATCTATTGATTTGACTCTGAATTGTTCTGTTTTTATAGTTCAAATGATTCAAATCTTTTGCATAGAATAATTTTTAGCTTGTATGACTTGGTTACGGGACTGATTTCACTTTACTTCAAAACTGTCACTAACTAACCATCTTTTATTTTAATTGTTGTTGTTATGTTTTTGTACATAGCTCAGTGTTGAGGTACACTACCTCAGTTGGTCAAAAGCTTTTAAGGTCAAGAAATACGATTTTTATGTAGATTTTTTTACTATTCTAAAAACTATTCCTGAACTTATGTTACAATAAATATTTTATATATTACTTGCCTTACCACAGAGTGTTTAACCAGGCCAAAAATTTGAAGGCCAAGGCCACACTTAGAAGGCCAAGACCAAGGCCAAAAGTTAAAAGGCCAAAGACAAGGCTAAGGCCAAGAGTTTTAAGGTCAAGACCAAGATTAAGAATTTCAAGACCTACCCATTTTCAACATTTCAAACATTTTCAAGATCTAAGACTTTAATTTTTGCCATATGTTAAGGCCAATTTTTAACAAAACAGTAGCAAGTGCAGTGACAATAAAACCACATTTTGTAAAAATAGACCAAGGTAATGCTCAAAATTCAATAAAATCAAGGCACAGGCCAAAATTTTCAAGGCCAAGACCAAGGCCAAGGCTAACAGTTTCAAGGTCAAGGCCTTAATTTTTGGCCTTAAGGCAAGGCCAAAGACTAACAACGTAGGCTTACCATAAATATTACAAGTATTGTTCTTTCCCTTCCTGGCCTAAAATGAAACTGCATATTATTGATAAATATAAAGTTAAACTAAATTATTGTTATTCCGAAATTAGTTTGCAAGAGTGTATATATATATATATATATATGTATATATATATATATATATATATATATATATATATATATATATATATATATATATATATATATATATATATATATATATATATATATATATATATATATGTGTGTGTGTGTGTGTGTGTGTTTTGGTAATATAGGGCTTAACTTGTTTTTCAATGCAGTGTTTGCCATTGGCTTAGAGTTAAGAGTTTGTAGCCACAGTAAATAAAAAATAATTTCTAAACAAATATCCTACTGTAGTTTTCCTGTAGCTTATTATATCTTGTTATATATATATATATATATATATATATATATATATATATATATATATATATATATATATATATATATATATATATATGTATATATATATATTATCAGGTTTGGACAAGAATGGCGTGCGATCGCACTCTGTAACTGACTTCACTAATATTTTTATTTCTTGACCATGGCTGTTTTGATGTTTTAACAATTTGAATGCAATAAAAAAAGTGTTACGTTATAAATATCTTTTTAATATAATTTTTTATTTATTTATTTTTTTTTTATAATTTTTTTAAGTAACTTTAATTTGTGAATAAGTTCAAAAGCTTGTGTGACTACTAGCTTTTACACATTTTATGCGAATTGCACAAGAATATAAAATAACTTTATTTACTTATATAAGCATGTATTTTGTTGATTAACGAAAAAGTTTTAAAGCATTTTGTAATGTTCATATGATTAATTTTTTTAAACTTACGAATAATTTGAATTCATTTTTTTTTTTGTTTGTTTCAATTTTGTTAGGAATGAATGAGTTTAAATCTTTTATAATAATTTTTAAATTCGTTACGCGAGGCGCTTATTGATAAAGTTGTAATGCTCAAATTAAAATTAAACTAAAATGCTTGTTGGCAGTTAATTTTATTTAAATCGCAAGCCCATAATATTTATTATTTTTTTTTTTTTCTATTTTTACGAATAAAAAAGTTGAAATTAGACTTACTAATTTCAACTTTTCTAATGAGAACATGAATTTAGTAAATTTAGTAAAAATAACTATTTTAAAAAGACTATGTTATATTTTTAAACAATTTTTTTTTTGAAACTTTTTTGTAAAAATAAATGTTTATACAATTTAAAAAAATGATATACAACACTTTTGAATAAATTTATTAAAATTTGTTCATTTATTAAACCAATCATTAGAAGTAATTTATTACTAAATTTAAAAACGTTTTGCGTAACTTTAATAATGTTTAAAAAGATAAGCTTTAATAACGTTTATTTCATACTTAATAAAAAATGTAACAAAAAGTTTCGCTTCCAGTTTAAGTTTTTATTTTCATTTTAGTGCTTATATAATTTCCTTTTCGTTATGAATTTGTTTTTTGTATTTTTTTTTCGTTAGGAATTTTTTTTTTGTTAGTTTTTTTTTTAATATTTTTCCTAGTTTAAGTTAAGCTTAGCGTTTCTACATTCAGAAATTTTTAAATCGTCAAAACATATAAATAATCGTGGTCAAGTTGTCAAAAAATAAAACCATTTGTATATATATATGTATATATATATATATATATATATATATATATATATATATATATATATATATATATATATATACATATATATATATATATATATATATATATATATATATATATATATATATGTATATATATATATATATATATTATATATATATATATATATATATATATATATATATATATATATATATATATATATATATATGTATATATATATATATATATATATGTATATATATATGTATATATATATATGTATTATATATATATATATATATGTATATATATATATATATGTATATATATATATATATATATATATATATATATATATATATATATATATATATATATGTATATATATATATATATATATATATATGTATATATATATATATATATATATATATATATATATATATATACATATATATATATATATATATATTTCGATATATATATATATATTTCGACATATATATATATATATATGTCGAAATATTATGATTTGTGCAATAACAGGTCAAAATATTATGAAGAAAAAATTTAGTTTGCTGCGTGCAAACTAAATTTTTTCTTCATAATATATCGATGTGTTATTGCACAAATCATCATCAGACAAAATAAAATACAAAAACTGTTACAAATATTACATAAAAATGTCTAAGAAGACATTAAAGAGAAGCCATAGATGATTACATAACATCGTATATACAAAATTAGCAAATTTTATTTAATTCTGTTTTTTTGAATAATTTTTTTAAAATAGAGTTCTCCAACTTTTTGTAGGAATTTTAAGAATTTATAGAAAAAAATGAACTGTTTAAAATTTATCCATTTGATAAAGAAGTAGGATTTGTACTGATAAAGAAATTGGATGCATTTTATAAATTAGAAGAGGAATTCGAACACTCAGTAACTATCGACTATGACCCTACTCAAACCCTTATGACTAAATTCCAGAAACTATTATGCAAATTACAAAAACAAAAAAAAATGAGATGACAAGACTTATTTTCAACTGTACCCTTTTGATTGCGTCCTTCCATGTTTATATGGAGTCATAAAAGCTCACAAATCAGTAAAGAATTATCCTATGTGTCATTTCTACCATAGGTACTCCACCACATGGATCATCAGAGTATCTTGTAAAATTTGTATAACCAACCTTAAACAAAAACAAAGCAAGATTATTAAACTCCTCATTAGTCACCAAAGCAAAATCTTGGTTTATTGATCTAGTGAAATTCCTTGTGAAGTCTTTTTTGATGTGGTGGTGTTGTAACCCTCCATTCTAATTGACAGAGCAATTACTATGATTATCAATATTTTAAACAATGATATTGATAATCTTAAAAAAAGAACCACATAAACTTTTAATGATTTTCATGAAATGATTGAACTCTGTCTCAATCAATTTTATTTTTTATACAAATATGGGTCTTTAATGGTTGTAGTTGCCAAGGCGTTTTTGCAGCATTTAAAAACAAAAGGCTGGTCAATTTTTGCCAAAGACTTACAGAAGGTATACAGATGACAGTCATGCTAGCTTTGACTCAATACAAAATCATGCTAAGTTTCTGGAGTTATTAAATAAACAAGATCCAGCAATAAAATATACTTCAGAAAAATAAAAAAGAGTTAAACTTCTTGGATATAACTGTAACCAACACTAATAACTTATACTATGACTTCAAATTCCATTAGAAATTGGCTATCACTAATATGCAAATAAAACCAACATCAAATGTTAATCAAAAAATTGTTATAGGTGTTTTTAAAGGTTTTTTATCTTGTGCCATTAAGATTTGTTCTACAAAGTATCTTAATGATGAAATACAGCTTTTAGTTAACATGTTTGCGATACTATATTCAGAAAAGAAACAACCTTTCTAAAATAATATATAATAAAACAGAAACAAGTAAATATACAGTTAAGCTTCCTGGCTCCAAAGAATAGGTCCTAAACTTAGAAAAGAACTCAAACCTTACAACATCAGGTATTTTTACTGCACCACCATGTACATGAAATAACATCTTATGCAACAAATCAAAATTAATTTCCAATAGCAATACCGGTGTCTACAAAGACACATGCTCATGTGGCAGTATATATTGGCAAAACAAAAAAGAAAATTTTAACAAGATGTATTAAATATCATAAAAACTATTTAAAAGGTAAATGGGATGCATCTGGGGGCAACCAAACATGGTAGAAATGTAATAGCTTGTTGGATCACATCTGAAAACTCTAACAATAAAATCAGAGTATGATGAACGTAAAATTAGAGAATCAATTGAAATTAACTACATCCCAGCATACCAGCAAAAAAATCACGCTCCTATGCCTCTCAACTGTAACAATGGCGTTAAAATTTCTACAAACAGATGGAGACCTCTATTTTAAAAGATTATCTAAAAAAAACAAAATTAATTAATATTTGCTATATTTATATAAACATTGTTATGTAATAATTTATTTGTTTATGATCTTTTTTTAAATGTCTTCTTTGACATTTTTATGCAGTATTTGTAACGGTTTTTTGTATTATATTAAGTCTGATGACGATCAAAATATTTTTTCTCATAATATTTGGACCTGTGCTATTATATATATATATATATATATATATATATATATATATATATATATATATATATATATATATATATATATATATATATATATATATATATATATATATATATATATATATATATATATATATATATATATATATATATATATATATATATATATATTATATATATTATATATATATATATATATATATATATATATATATATATATATATATATATATATATATATATATATATATATATATATATATATATATATATATATATATATACATATATATATACATATGTAAGCCTTTTTTATATTTGTCTTCTTGTTTACATAGGTCTTTGGGACTAGATAATCTTTCAGAGTTATATAAGTGTACTAAAGCTCTTGCAGACATCGTCATGCCATTGGTAAGAAATATTTTATAAAGAAAATCAGAAATATAAAAATTTATTTTCTTTTTTTTTTTTCCTCCTTTTTTTTAAACAAACCCATTATCATCAAAAAAGTATCCACTAATTTAGTTAGGAATTGACAGAAAACAAAAAGGAACAAGAAAATGGTTGACAAAAAACATCAGTTGAGTTAGAAAAACTTGGAGATTAAAGATAAATTATGTACAATAATAATGATTGCAGAAAAAAATTTAGAAAAACTAGGAATAGTTTTTCTAACTTTTTTTACAGTACAAGGAAGCAATTTTGATAAATGACAAGCTACACAAGATTGATAAACTAGATCATGTTTATCAACATTTATATTTTGTTATTTGATTTTGCCTAAATAAGAGATTGCATCATTAAAAGAAACAGCTTAAATATGTCAACAATATTCTATTCAGTTTCAAAAAAGCCAGTCTCAGAAAGATCAGCTGCTTGTTCAAGGCAATCAAAAAGTGATGAAAGTTTGACCAGAGATTATATTTCTTTAATCAGCTAACATAATATAATGTCATCATCATCATCAGAACTTTTGAGGTAAGATTAACAGGAAGATTGTTAATATAATTAAATATGGGTAACTCAGAAGTTACTGGAAATAAAGGAGATAAACTTAAAGGTTTAATAAAGATTATCATCTAAGGTTTGATAAAGGTTATCATCTAAGGTTTAATAAAGATTATCATCTAAGGTTTAATAAAGATTATCATCTAAGGTTTAATAAAGATTATCATCTAAGGTTTAATAAAGATTATCATCTAAGGTTTAATAAAGATTATCATCTAAGGTTTAATAAAGATTATCATCTAAGGTTTAATAAAAATTATCATCTAAGATTTAATAAAGATTATCATCTAAGGTTTAATAAAGATTATCATCTAAGGTTTAATAAAGATTATCATCTAAGGTTTAATAAAAATTATCATCTAAGGTTTAATAAAGATTATCATCTAAGGTTTGATAAAGGTTATCATCTAAGGTTTGATAAAGGTTATCATCTAAGGTTTAATAAAGATTATCATCTAAGGTTTAATAAAGATTATCATCTAAGGTTTAATAAAGATTATCATCTAAGGTTTAATAAAGATTATCATCTAAGGTTTAATAAAAATTATCATCTAAGGTTTAATAAAGATTATCATCTAAGGTTTAATAAAGATTATCATCTAAGGTTTAATTTAGATTATCATCTAAGGTTTAATAAAGGTTATCATCTAAGGTTTAATAAAAATTATCATCTAAGGTTTAATAAAGATTATCATCTAAGGTTTAATAAAGATTATCATCTAAGGTTTAATAAAAATTATCATCTAAGATTTAATAAAGATTATCATCTAAGGTTTAATAAAGATTATCATCTAAGATTTAATAAAAGTTATCATCTAAGATTTAATAAAGATTATCATCTAAGGTTTATTAAAAATTATCATCTAAGGTTTAATAAAGATTATCATCTAAGGTTTAATAAAGATTATCGTCTAAGGTTTAATAAAAGTTATCATCTAAGGTGTAATAAAGATTATCATCTAAGGTGTAATAAAGATTATCATCTAAGGTTTAATAAAGATTGTCATCTAAGATTTAATAAAGATTGTCATCTAAGGTTTAATAAAGATTATCATCTAAGGTTTAATAAAGATTATCATCTAAGGTTTAATAAAGATTATCATCTAAGATTTAATATAGATTATCATCTAAGGTTTAATAAAGATTTTCATCTAAGATTTAATAAAAATTATCATCTAAGGTTTAATAAAGATTATCATCTAAGGTTTAATAAAGATTATCATCTAAGGTTTAATAAAGATTGTCATCTAAGGTTTAATAAAGATTATCATCTAAGGTTTAATTTAGATTATCATCTAAGGTTTAATAAAGGTTATCATCTAAGGTTTAATAAAAATTATCATCTAAGGTTTAATAAAGATTATCATTTAAGGTTTAATAAAGATTATCATCTAAGGTTTAATAAAAATTATCATCTAAGATTTAATAAAGATTATCATCTAAGGTTTAATAAAGATTATCATCTAAGGTTTAATAAAGATTGTCATCTAAGGTTTAATAAAGATTGTCATCTAAGGTTTAATAAAGATTATCATCTAAGGTTTAATAAAGGTTATCTAAGGTTTAATAAAGATTATCATCTAAGATTTAATAAAAGTTATCATCTAAGATTTAATAAAGATTATCATCTAAGGTTTAATAAAAATTATCATCTAAGGTTTAATAAAGATTATCATCTAAGGTTTAATTTAGATTATCATCTAAGGTTTAATAAAGGTTATCATCTAAGGTTTAATAAAAATTATCATCTAAGGTTTAATAAAGATTATCATCTAAGGTTTAATAAAGATTATCATCTAAGGTTTAATAAAAATTATCATCTAAGATTTAATAAAAATTATCATCTAAGGTTTAATAAAGATTATCATCTAAGGTTTAATAAAAATTATCATCTAAGATTTAATAAAGATTATCATCTAAGGTTTAATAAAGATTATCATCTAAGGTTTAATAAAGATTATCATCTAAGGTTTAATAAAAATTATCATCTAAGGTTTAATAAAGATTATCATCTAAGGTTTAATAAAGATTGTCATCTAAGGTTTAATAAAGATTGTCATCTAAGGTTTAATAAAGATTATCATCTAAGATTTAATAAAAATTATCATCTAAGGTTTAATAAAGATTATCATCTAAGGTTTAATAAAGGTTATCTAAGGTTTAATAAAAATTATCATCTAGAGTTTAATAAAGATTATCACCTAAGGTTTAATAAAGATTATCATCTAAGGTTTAATAAAGATTATCATCTAAGGTTTAATAAAGATTATCATCTAAGGTTTAATAAAGATTATCATCTAAGGTTTACTCCTATTCTTAACCACAATTAAATATTCAAAGTTAAAGATTTTAAATACAAAAGTGTATTGAAATTGAAATAATGTTGCAAGAGAGTTAGTCATTTTTTAAAAATCATTTGGTTACTCCTCTGCAATCTGAACAGATTTTTTTTTTTCAAAAATAATTATATTGCTGCTCCAATGATTCTGATTCTAGGAGTATGGTATTACAAGTAGTGAAAAGGCAGCAATTTCCAAACAAATGTGCCAATGTTTTTTTCGTAAAATTCAAGCTGATTTGCATTACAATGTGCACCAACTGGAAGATACAGTTCATAGACTAGATCCCAGGTATTTTTTATGCACTTAAAATAGATTCCAGATCTGATTTTGTACATTATAAATCTATTTAAGTTAATTTTTTTTTTTTTTTTTTTTTATATTTCCACTTTCTGAAAAAATCAATTTATTTTTATTTTCTTGATTTTTGGTGGTGAAGTCAAGTCAGTGAAAGTGAAACCCAAATAAGCACTTAAGTCATTTTGTTTAAATTAGAACAGGGGTTTTCATTTTGTACAAACAGTATATGGAATATTTTATCTTAATAGTGGAAATTTAACGTCATAACATCATAATAAAACTTTTATTTGTTCTTTAAACAATGTTGTTAAGTTGTTAATTCAAAAAAAATTTTAAAAGTTATATTATTTAAAGTAAATGTTTTCAATAATTTTAACAAAATTAAATTAAATTTTTTTTATATTAAATTGTTTAATAAATAAGCATTAATAAGCGTTAATTTTTTTAGTTAATATTCGCAAAAAATGTTTTTTAATTTAGTTTTGTAAAAATGTTTGCTTAAAATGTTATGTATAATAAAAATATGTTTTTAATAGAAATGAATTTCATTAAAAAGTTTGTTAAATTTGCTATGAATAAATATTTTTTAAGGAGCAATTGAAAAATTTTATGTTTTATAGCATAATTTAAAAGATTTGTTAATATTTTAACAATGAGGAAACATTAAATAAAAATTTATTTTAAATAGATTCAATTAAATATTAAAAAAATTGTTCATTAAATCAAAAAATATTAAAACAGTTAACCATTAGTCAAGTTAGCGTTGTGATATTAAGTTAGTAGATCAAAACAGTAACCAAGATAAAATATATATAAAAGAGAAATAAGTACTAGGTAAAAAAAAATGCAATCGGACACATTCAATAAATAAGAACTTAAGAAATTTAAAGAAATCTTTCTTCAAATGTATTGTTTAGTAGATAATAGTTTCAAAATAATAATGAACTAAAGGAAGCTGTATAGCAAATAAAAACTTTTTACAAGTATAGGTAACACCAATGTCTAATCTAACAATTGCTCAACTGGAGGTAACAGTTGCTCAACTAGAGGTAGCAATGAACGCTCAAACAACAATTGCTCTTGATGACTTAACAAAGAGTGTGCATAATCACTCTCATTGACAACCTATTTTAGTTTTATAGGCGTGACACACTGCAATGCATTATTTTCTTTAAAATAAGAACCTAAAACCTTTTAATTGTGAACCGCAAAAAATCACAAATTAAAAAAAGATTTTTTCAGAAAGTTTTAAAACTTATTTTTAATTACTATTTTTGATTTTGAAAAAATACATATTTATTATGCATAAATATTTTATTATTATGTTTTTATATTTTACACATCATTTTATGTTAAATGCTTTTTATATATTTGTAGTGATTCACATAATGTTTTAACACCACATCGTCATGTCAGAACAAGGCTTTACATTACTAGTGAAAGTCACGTGCATTCTATTGTTTCTGCTTTGCGGTTCGGAAATCTGTTTGATGTACACATTATTGATTATGTGTTTTTTCATTTTTCTTTTTTAATTATCTGAGTTTGCTAAACTTAGTTTCTGAATTTTAGAATGTAAATGACGCTCAATGGAAGAAAGCAGCAGATTATTTAAATGAAGTGTCAGAACTTAATTTTCTTACTCAAATTGTTTTTATGCAATACGAAGACCCAACTGCTGACCCACTCTCTGTTAATCGTTTTCACATTGAAATTTTTTTTAGGTAAATTTTAAAGAATTTTTTTTATGAATTAAAAGAATCAAGGTTTAAATAAAAATGAAAATAAATTATATACTTTTATAGTCCAGGTGCCAAAATACCAGACTATGAAAAATCAGATGTATTGTTAAATCCTTCTACCGATGAATGTAATGTTAAACAATCTGACAGTAGTAAGTAGTTGAATTTTTTTTCTTTTAAATTGTTTCAAATCATATTAGATGACTCTTGAAAAGGCTTAAAATTTGTTGTTCTTAGTTAAAATTCCTGTCGATACAGAGAGGAATGTGAATATAGCAAGAAGCATGGAGAATGATTCATGTTCTTGGCCCTGTACAAGCCCTGGGAGTATGTGTTTTTTTCAAAGAATTTTATTTTAAATAGAGAATCTACTAACTCAATAACAAAATAATTTCAAAAAACAATCTTCCTTCCTCTCGTATTTCAAATGGAATGGGAGGAAGAGTATGGTTGTTGAAGAAGTCCTATTCTCTTCCTTCCTCTTGTATTCCAATATAGTTGTATATGAAGTATACACATAATTTTTCTGTGAAATAGTAATAAGGAAATGTTTTGTACTATTTCATTGACAGCTATTGCTCAAATATTTCAAGTTTTGAATAGTGCACGATGGGTTATATATATTTAAAAAAACATCACTATCTATTATGTGATAGTGGTGTAGTGGTAGCTCGCTTCATAAGCAAGAAGTTCTGAATTCGATCACCAAAATCTCTGGTAATACTGCACTTAACTTGTTTCTCCGAGCAGCGGCCTTGTTTGTCAAGGTTTGTGTTTTAAAGTTATAGAGTTT
>NC_061160.1:54374136-54476636 GCF_022113875.1 Hydra vulgaris
AAAGCACAATCCTGGTATCTTTGCGTATGCCAGAGGGAACTTCTGAAAAAAGCTCTTTTGGGTACTATTGCATTGTACCACCCTAGTTGTTTGATGCACACAGATATATTTTTGAAGGCTCGAACATTTTCTGTTCTTTGTAATGCCATCCAAAAGCTATTATTAATGCCATCCAAAAGCTATTGTTAGATGGTCATTAAAAGCCTCTTCTGCTATTATTAGATGGTCATGCGACACATACAAAAAGTATATTGAGTTCATAATGAAAGCATGTGAAAATTATCTTACTTTTGTTTGCTTCCCACCATTTTTCACACTGTCTGCAGCAACTAGATGTCTCTTTCATGGCACCATTTAATAGACACTGTTCAAATGAAGTTCATATTTGGTTGCATACACATAATCCTAGAGTTGTGATCAAATATCAGATTCCAGAACTATTTGGAATAGCTTTTATGAAATCTGCAAACATGTTGATGGCTATAAATGGTTTTAAAAAAGCAGGAATTAGTCTATTTAATCCTAAAGTTTTTGATGATTGGATGTTTGAGCCTTCAGAAACAACCAATTGGTCATTACCTGAAATTTCTGAGGTTTTGCAACACCAAATCTAACCACCAAGTCTCAAACACAAACTATTTCACTGCAAGATGTATCCCTGACATCTTGCTCTGAACCAGAAACTTTGTCCTCAATATTTATGGCTTCTTTCACAATTGCTTCACCCGAAGAAATTGTAAGTATTCCGAATAATAAAACTTAGCAACCTCAAAAACGATGCCAAAAGGGCAAAACACCTATACTCACCAGTTCACCATATAAAGCCGAACTGAAAAAACACATGGTTTAAAAAAAAAAAAAAGCTCAAACAGTTGCCAAGACTGCAGAAACAAAAAATGCTACACCTATTGAAATTGTAAGTATTTCAAATTTAGACTTGTAAATACAAAGAATGTCTACACAGTATGTAAACATTCAACAAAATCAGCAAATAGTCTACAATTGGAAAGATAATGTACCACAAAAAGTGTAACCCCAATGATTTTTGTGAGGATGCGGTTGTGCCTTACTAAGTGTAATTTTTGTGTAATAACATTTTCAAAAACTGTTTAATTTTTTTCTTGGTTGCAGCAATTTAAAACTTAATAATGTGGTTATTGAAATAAACTGTTAAAAATCACATTTCGTTTTTTTTTTTTTTATATAACATTATTCCAATATTAATATATTTGTGTAATTTTCTGCCTTTAAGTTTATATAGTTAATTATATGTGCTATGTTATAGGTTAGTACAGAAGAGAAAAGAGAATGATGAAGTTTGCTATTTCGCGAATTTGGCAAAAACTTACTGACAAGCAACTGCTATACATTGTTGATCCCACAAACTTCAAAAATGTGACTCAAATTGTTTATTTAGAAACTTTTTCCTATATGGAAGATATCAGAGATACAAATTACAGTTTTGTAGGTGTGGTTGAGGTAAGAAGACATACAGCCAGAAAGGTGTCAATGATCTAATCGCAGATCTAGATCATTCCAAGTCAACAGGGGACCTTCTGATATCCAGGCTCAAACAATTTGTTGCAAGTCACAGATCAGAGAAAGTGTTACCAAACAATTTGCTCAGTCAGTAAGGTGGGTTGTGCTTCTCCAATGATCTTGCTGCTCTTTTTCTCTTTTTTTTTCTTCCTTCTTTTCGATACTATTGCTATCACACATAACCGAAGTGAATGGAGCCTATTTATAGAGAGTTCAATTTGGAGCTTTAAAGTCATGCTGTTTAACCTCAGCCCACCATGATGGCTCATCCTGTAATGATGTTGTTGAGTGCCTTAAAGTATGATGACTACGAATGGACTTTAAAATGGTGTCATTGCCTTTTGAACAGCTGTTACACCAAGTCACATTTTTGCGTGAGTTAAAAATGGTGTAAAAATAAGAAATCGAAGGCAAGCCGTTGATTTGTTCGGCTAATACATGGGATTGACATGGTCAGTTGTTGTTGTTTTTTTGACAGTCAAAGTTTTTTTTTCTTTGTTTAAATTTTCATCTTAGTAATAATTCTCATGACTAAAACACAGAAAAAAAAAAAAAAAAATAAATAACTTGATATTTGAAAATTAAAGAACTCATTCTTTTAAAAATAATAATTTTAAACTTAAACTCGCTTGTAACTGACATTCAAATTACCTGCAAATGTTAATAGTTAAAAATAACTCTCATGCATACAGATTTCATTCATTTAAAAAGAAAGTTTGCTAAAACTTAGGTAATTAAAAGTTAAATTAGTTTTTGAATATCAAAAAGCAATTTTTTTTTAATATTTAAAAAAATTAAACTGAATACTTGATACTAAAAGAAATCATTTTATGAAATGCTACTGAAAAATGAAAGTGTTGTTTGTCTCTTTTTATTTGCCTCCATTAAGATAGTCTGATGTTTGATGAGGTTATTACAAGTAGATATTAGAAAGCAAAAAATGTGCAAACGCGAAGTTAATAAAAAAAGCAAATAAGTACATTTAAATGTAAATGTACTTATTTGATTTATATATAAAAATGTTTTTAGTTAAATACAGATATTATTATAAATTTTTATATTATATATTAAATACTTTTATTAAATATATTACTTTTGTTAAAATAATAAGATAAGAACTTCAATCATTCATGAAAAATATGTTTTTAACCATCAGTAAAATGAAACCTAAAGAAATAAAATAAATAATAGATATAGTTATCGTTATAAATTCGTCAATGAAGCAAATAAAAGTAGACAAGTTGTAAACAAAATTATTTTAAATGCTTTTTTAAAATTTAAATAGTTTTATGAAGTCTTAGTTATGCATTTTCCAAATTACATCGTGATTTTTTTGTAAAACCTTGCTTTTCCAAACTCTGATATTCTTCAACCAGTCAAACATGGTCAAATAGCAATTTTAGTTATTTCGAACAGTCGTGGACTGGCTGTTATTTTTGTTATTGGGTGAACACAGAAAATTCTGGTCAACTTTAACTTTCAAGCAAAAACTATTTGAGTTAGTTGGATTAAAAAATTTTAAAATTATATTTTAATTCTTTTGTTATTTTACCGCAGTTAAGGGCAGTTGGTTACCCTCAACAACTGCTCTTAACAACCAAGACTGCGGCATAAGCTAGGAACTAATGGTTTTTCAGCGGTACTAGCCCAGTTATCTAATGATATGAGAATAAGCACATTTAAGTTTATTCAGACTAAAATATTTGATAGATGTGAATTCTAAAATTCTATTATACATTTTAGTTAAATTTTAAGTTTTAATATAAAGTGAAGAACAAGTGGTTTATAAAGCTTTTAGAAAATATTTTAAAACATTTTTTAAACAATAACAATCGTGTTAGTATTTCTAGTATAGTGGCTGTTTTGGTCTAATACATAATAACTAAATACAGAAACTAAATAAATAATCCATAATAACTAAATACAGAAAAATATATTAAGTGAATTTTTTTATGCAAAGATAAGTTTAAAGTATTGCATATTTATGTTTGCATATTTAGTTAAACTTTTATATAGTTTTAATATTTAGCAGCATATATACAAACCTTTTGTGAACTGCAGAAATTGTTTCAAGCATACATTTTTTATTTGCAAAATACTTATCCGTGTTAATTAGCCATAATTGCGAACTTGTATAAGTTTTAACAAAAAGAAAAAGTTAATTTGCAACTGTTATTTTTACTTTATGTTTTATATATATGTTATGTAAAAATTTTATTAATGTACTATTTTATGTGGTTATTGTTTATATAAGTTTTTTTATAATAGATACTATTTTCATTTATATCCATTTGTGCTATTTATATTGTTATGATGTTTTCAATGTAGAATATTCATCAAGCGCACCTGTCCGCATGTCATTACAGCCAATGGCACAAAGAGTTAGTTACCGACGTTCTATAACTAAAATGATCAAAAATGTCTTCAAAACTTCTCCAATCAAAAATATAGAAGAATCAATATCTATTCGAGGTAATTTTTAATTTGTAATTAAAAATCTCTTCTTTTTATAAAATCCATAAAATTAAACTTACTATATTAAACTACTCTCACTCCATTTTAAAATTTACCTCTTTAAATAAAACCCCGTTTTATTTAAATAAATAATGTTATATAAAAAAAAACACAGTGTTTTAAATAAAATTCTTTTACCATTTTCTCTGAATGAATTATTTTCATTGTACTACTGTAGTGATTTTTTTATTTGCAGTAAGTTACAATGTAATTTAGGTAGGTTTCTTAGCCGTGGTTAATGTAACTTACCTAGATGCAAGAAAACTCTTATATAAAATCGCTACTTAAACTGTTTTTGAGCAACTTTTTTGCACGTCAACATGTATATAAAACTTTCTGTACAACATCCTAATAAAAAACTACATGGTTCAGAAAAACACAGATTAGTGTGCTTAAAGCTCTGCAAGGAAATGTTGAAGAAACCTTTACTGGTTGTGCAAAATTAAAAAAAATAATTTTTATTACCGTAAAATCGGCTAAGTTCGGTCACCATGTAACTTCAGTCATTTAAAAACAATTATAAAAAAGTATACAAAAATCAAATTTTACAAACTTTTTTTTCTCAAATAATATTTGTAATTAGTTCGTAAATATGAATCTATAAAAAAAATAATGTTAATATGAAAAAATGCATACTATTAAAATCTAAAATAAGCAAATTATTAAAATAAATGATCAAATTTAATCTTAGTATTATTAAAAATTACCAAATTAATTATATTTACAAAAAAAAAAATTTATTTTTGAAAACTAACTACTTTTTTTTATAAAAATTAGTGAAATTTTGAAATTTAAAGCCTAATGATAATTATGCGTTGCGAATCCTGATTGGTTGTGTGGACCTTGCTGTTCTACTATGGTTAATGATATGTGCAAGAATTGCCAATAAACATACAAAGCTCATTTAAAGCAAAGTAGTGTTTTTTTGTTAATTGAAAAAACCTTTTTTAAATTAATTTAAAAACATATTTTAACTTTATTAACCAGTGGCGTAGCAAATGTGATAATGGCCAAAGTAAGAAAATAGTTGACTAATTGCAATAAAAATTAAAAATACTACTACTTATATTAAAAAAGACCTTTTTTTATGTGCTCCTTTTTGTTTTTTTTGGTGCCCCAAAACACTTTTCTTTTCGAGTCTGGGGCGACACTCTCCTTAGTTACTGGTATTACCTGAATTTATATCATAATTCGACAATAAAACAATATTTAAAAATTTGTTTTCATAATTTGTGACGTTGAGTTTGTGATACGATATTAGTATTTATATAGTGACCGAACTTATGCGATGGTATTGAAAGTTCGGTCAAAGTAGATGTTTTCATTTTAAACAAAATATTGAGTACTAGTTTTTATTTTTAATATTTTTATTTTTATAATATCAATTATAAATTTGTTTTCTGTATGTTTCAGGAAAAAAAAATTGAACTTTTTTTATTTAGACGTGATAAATAAATGTTCAAAGCTTAAGTGACCGAACTTAGGCGATTTTACGGTATTTGTATTTTTGTTATTTTTGCATATGGATCAGGTTCATTTTATATACGACAACTTTGATTTGTCTCACTAAATCCAAAATTCACCTCAAAAACTGTTAAGCGTCTATCACCATTTTGGGGTGCAATAACAGCTGCTGAATTTTGTGGATTAGAAACTTTTGGGTAAAGGGTGTGTCGAAAAAAAGGTTAACGTTGAAAAATACAAAGTTATAGAGACTGTTAAAATACATTGAATGTGTATTTATATTGACACGGCACCATGAGATGACACGGCAATCATGACATGACACGGCAATCATGACACGGCACCATGCAATATTTTGTCAAATGAATATTGATTGCTGTAGTTTTTTTTGTGGTTTTATAAAATATGATTATGCTGTGTTTGACTCATTATTTTTTTTGTTATTTTTCTAGAGATCTGAATAATTTCTTTACAATCATTTTCTTTAGCAGCATTAAATTTATAGAGGAAAGCCAGAATTAAAAAATCGCGGTCAGGTTTTCACTTCAGCATTTCTCTTCCTAACATCTAGGTCCATATTTTATCATATTGGTTTAGCATATACTAAAGGTGCTAGGTTTGGTGCACAAAAGAAATATTTTATGTTTTAATTTCATCATGATAATAAAATCATGAAAGCTAATAGTTTTATTTGATAAAACTGTCTTTTTTAGCGACACACTTTTTGACTTGATTGCATGGCATAATTTGGCATGCTTTAAGTGAAATTTATTTTATAGTTTTTATTAACTCTGGCTTAAGTACTGGACCCTAATAATTTAAGAAGATTTCTCTTTCTTTTTTACTTTCGATGTGACTGAGAATTGGTTAATTGTGGTGGCCATGGCAAGGCTTTAAATTTTTTTAGATAAATTTTTGTAGATGCATGCTCTTCTTCACAATACAATCTAGACGATAACTAGAATGAAAAAATACAAGTATTTAAATAAGCTCACATGTAAAAAAATAATGTTTTCAACTGTCTTAACTTTTTGTCAATGATTCGGTGTAAAACGGTAACTCTTGTTTGCTAAATTATTTTATATTTTTTAAGCAGAAATTGCGAATAGCTATTCGGATAAGTGTTCTATCGTAGTATTTTATATTGCAATTGATAACTATTTGGACTATTTGGTTCTATCGCATTATTTTATATTACCAGCAGCCTGCAATTTTTATATTGGCCACAGTCTGCAATTTTTATATTGCTTACAGTCGGCAATTTGTTCATTAGTTTACTGCATTCATTAAATATTTTGGTTAATAGGTGCTGATGTTATCGAGACGTTACCATCATTGCATCCGTTGATATGTCTGCATAGGAATGTTCGTCAGGCTGATGTCGAGAAAATGCTTGAGTACTTTGCCAATAACGAAGATAATGTTGAACCTCCTGAAACGATATCTAACGAAGAACTACTAAGAACGAATTTTGATTTGATGTCCCAAGTTTCCGTTTAAAGGAGTATTTTTTGTTATAATTGTTTACTTTCAATTTATTTTAATTTTACAATTTTACAGAAAATCATTAAAATTGCTGTAAATTATGTCTATATTTTTTTGAACATATTTAAGAAATTTGTTTTTATCCTTTTTTTATTTTATTTATTTAACAATTATTCCCAAATGTTTTCTAGATATAATATTTTTGAGTAACTCGAATAATGAAGAGCTTATAATCAAGATTTTCTTTAGTGAAAATCAAAAATTCTCACAAAAAATGTAAAAAAAATATATCTTTTTTAACTTCTTTGTAGGGAGTTTTGAATTTTTTCGGACGACAAGAATTTTGTTTTGAAAAACTGTTGACAAAACATTTGCTCTTCATATGTAGAATAGTTTTAATAACTATGCATTGTATTTATAAATATTTACAAATGTAATAGAAAAATACATTTCACGCAGTTCCCTAAAGACTATTTTTTTTTTTAATTTTTGAGCGTTATTTTTTTAAATTATTTTTAGTTATTAACTAAAAATAACTAAAAAACATGCTGATAAGCACTTATTCATGAAATGACACATTTTTAAATTATAAATACTGTTTAATAAGATTATAAATAATCTAAGACCAGATGCCAAAGAATCAAAAGGTTGATAAACATAAACATAGTTTAACAGTGTTTAGTTTCAATAAGACGAGTTAATTTAAATAAACATTGAAGCACGTTTTATTATATATCCCTTTTCGTGATACATCCCTTGTTTGTATTTATCTTTTTTATTATATATCCCAAGTTTTATAATATATCCCTTGAAGCAAGTTTTATTATTCTAAGACAACTAACCCTTTTGAATCCTTTTTGTGTTTTGGTTTTGTAATAAAAAAGTTTCTAGTTATACGTTAATTTCTTTTTTCCTCCGAATTTCATTGTATGTAAGTGACTTTGACGAATGGAGAACGATGAGATTGGCTTTTGGGATGATAAATGCAAAACTGAAGCTTTATATAAATCAATGTTCTTATGAAAATGTCCTTAATGTAGAATACTTAAATATAAAGTGCGCGAATTGAACAGACAATGTTCTGTGTGTATAGTAAAAAAAAATCGCGTGAAATTCATGTTCGCGTAGAAGTTTTACAAACTAGTTTTAAAATTTTTAACTATAGAAAACTAAGATTAACTTCAAAATCTTCACTTTGCGTATGATTTTACAACTTAATAACATTGTTACAAAGTTTATTTTGCAGTTCATACAAAACCTGGATCAGATCATCCAGAATAAACTAGTTTCTCAAATAATACATATATTTCTTTTGTCAGACATTGTAACCAGAAGCTAATTTTATTTTCCTAGAGCCTGACGCACAACATAAAAGAAGATGCATCTTATGGTTTAAAAAACTTTAATATCTTTTATGGTCTTAAGTAGAAAACATTTCGTACTGGAAATATTTTTTGAAAACATATTTACTGTAAAAAAATACAAAATTTTCAATGCCGTGTCTTTCCAATTACACACTTTCCAATCTGTCCCTATTTCATGTAATAATTGTCTTAAAATCTGTTCCAAATGTTTTATCAGTATGCGTCCTCGCACAAAAAAAAAGTTTGCCCAAAATATTTATTGATAAAGTTGAAATAAAAAGAGATTTTGTTACTAAATTTTTAGGAGTGGTTCTCGACAAGAACATTATATGGAAACCGCCTATAGACTATATTTGCTCGAAAATATCTAAAAGTAACCTATTCTTATATAAATCCAGATAATATTTAAACAAGAAAACCTTAACCCAACTTTATTACTCATTTATTCACACCTATATTAATTATGCCAACATAGCGTGGGGAAGCACCGAAAAAGGTAAGCTAAAATGACTTTTTCGCCGTCAGAAGCATTCGATCTGATTAATTAATTTTGCGGATTGTTTTACTCATTCCCAATTTTTTGCATTCAACCATTATTTATGGAGATAAAAATAATTTTTACGAGCTCAATGTTTATAACATTTTATGCTTTATTTACTTGTGGAAAAACGATTTAACTTGACCTATCTTTTAAGACTTTTTTTCTCTTAACTCAATTAATAAATATTTACTTAGAAATAAAAATTTTGCATATGAACCAATTAGCAGAACAATATTTTGCATTACATTTCGAGCACTTTTTCTTTGGAATAAAATTGTTATACCTAATTTTGATACATCCAATACATTTCCGATCTTTCAAACTAAACTTAAAAATTTTATTTTATCTATTGGTGATTAATAAAATCATGAAAGAATGATATTTAAACGCTTTTTATAACAACCATGTATTTGCCTTTTTAATTGTTGTACTTTCTCTTGCCTATTAAAAAGAGATGTATTACTGTATTTACTTTGTATATATATATATATATATATATATATATATATATATATATATATATATATATATATATATATATATATATATATATATATATATATATATATATATATATATATATATATATATATATATATATATATATATAGAGATGCAAACTCCGACATAAAACACCCCCTGCCTTGGGACTCTTGGTTGAGTAAAGGCTAGAGATGGTGTCTCAATAAAAATACTCATCTTGGGCGAATGTTACATGTATCCGGCTGCTGCCTTTTAGAAGGCCTCCTAGGCAAAGACTTAAGGGGTAAACAGATTCTATCTGTTGACCAGCCTCGCACCCCTTCGTCATCTATTAGGCTGGCGCAGATGTTTTTTTAATACATTGTTTCCAGTTTAGGATGTTGAACGCTGGATCATCTTGACTCGTTTCATGGGTTTTGCTTGGGTCTCTGTTTTTATGACTAGGCAACTCATTCCATTATCTCCAAATGAGGGTACAGCTCTAAAACTCAGTTTTATGGTTCTGAGGCCGGCTGGTAGTCAGGTTTCCCAAACTCTGTGGTTGCTCTCAGAGAGGCTGATTCCATCAACAGCTGAAAAATATCAGAGTACTAACAGTGCCATGTTGCGCATGGATGGTGTCCCTGTTTGTACTTTTGGTGTGCATTGCCAAGGCCACATTGGAGCCCTTTGTTACGGCTTAGGGTTTATTAGTGGAAATGAGGCAATTGCTTGAGCTATAGAACAGTGTGCTGAGTACTATCAATGTTTCGAGTCAAGTTCTTTAACAAATTTAAAAATGAATAAAGTAACAAAAACTATAAAACACAAAAAATGCAGTCATCACCAAGTTCGCTAAACCTATCATTCACCAATATTCGTGGTCTTCGAAGTAACTTTTCTTCTGTTGAGTCTTATCTCTTGCAAAGTTAACCAGACCTGCTTGCTCTTTGTGAGACTAACTTGAGTTCAGCTGTCTCATCTTGTGATCTTAGTGTTGATGGTTATCTTCCTTTAATTCGTAAAGACTCCAATAGTCACATGCTTGGCCTGGGCATTTACATTCGTAAGAATTCACCCATTTGTCGGGAAACTAGGTTTGAATCCACAGACTACTCTTTTATGTGCTTTCGTTTAGTACCACTTCACTCTATCACCTTTCTCTTTGTTCTATATTGCTCTCCCTCATCCCAAGACTGCACTCTTCTTGATGTTATTTCTGATTATATTGACCAAGCCCTCATTCTTTATCCATCAGCCAATATTGTTGTTGTCGGTGACTTTAATGTTCATCACACTGAATGGCTTGGCTCTAGTGTCAGTGACTCTGCAGGCATTAAGGCCCACAACTTTTGTCTTTCTCAATCCCTAACTCAAATAGTCAACTTTCCAACTCGCTTTCCAGACAACCCGAATCATTTACCTTCTCTACTCGACTTATGTCTTGTTTCTGATCCTAGTCAGTGTTCAGTTTCTTCACACTCACCCTTAGGTGCGTCTGATCATGGTTTGGTCTCTCTAAAACTACTATCTCATTCTTTTTTTACCATTAGAATCCCCCTATCATCGTACATCTTACAACTACCTTAAAGCTGACTGGGACTCTTTTCATGACTTTCTTCGTGATGGCCCCTGGGTAGAAATCTTTCGTCTTCCTGTTGACAAATGTGCTTCTTACATAACTTTGTGGATTCAGGCTGGCATGGAATCCTTTATTCCCTCTCGACGATTCCAGGTCAAGCCTCACTCTTCTCCATGGTTTTCCTCACATTGTGCTGCTGCAATTGCCAATCGAAACCATTACTTCCATATCTATCAGCAAAACAATTCTCCAGAAAACAGACGTCTCTTTATTACTGCTAGGAACCATTGTAAAAAGGTTTTGTCTAACGCCAAAACCCGCTATTCTCAGATCATGAAATCTTGTATTTCATCACAAAAATTAGGCTCTCGTGACTTCTGGAGAATCTTTAATAGTATCAATAATAAGGGCAAGTCTGTAATTCCACCTCTTTTGTACGGTTCAGACTTTGTCACCTCACCTAAAGACAAAGCTGAATTGTTTGCCAAGAACTTTTCATCAATATCATCTCTTGATGCCACTAGTTGCGTTTTACCTGGTATACCCGTCAAACAGGTTGATCCATTGCTCGACATTCGTATCACTCCAGCTTCTGTATCTGAAGTGATTTCCCGCTTAGACTCTTCTACAGCTTGCGGCCCGGACAACATACCTGTTATAGTCTTGCAGAAGTGTTCTCTTGAGCTGTCGTCTATCTTTTCAAAACTATTCAACAAGTGCTTATCAGAGTCTTGTTTTCCAGCCTGCTGGAAAGCAGCATCTGTTATCCCTATTTTTAAACATTCTGGAGAGCGATCTGACTCATCTAACTACCGTCCCATTAGTCTTCTTCCTATCATAAGCAAGGTTTTTGAATCTTTAATTAACAAACACTTAATCTCTCATCTCGAATCTCATAACCTACTTTCTGATCATCAGTATGGATTTCGATCTTCTCGTTCTACGGCTGATTTGCTATCAGTAATAACCGATAGATTTTATTGCGCATTAGATAAAGGTGGAGAGGTTAAGGCCATTGCTCTTGACATTTTTAAAGCGTTTGATAAAGTTTGGCATGCTGGTCTCCTCCATAAGCTTTCTTCTTATGGTGTATCTGGAAACATCTTTAAGATTATTGAATCCTTCCTTTCCAATCGTAGTTTAAAAGCTGTCCTTGATGGACAGCACTCTTTTTCTTATTCTGTAACCTCAGGGGTTACCCAAGGTTCAATCCTTGGCCCTATACTCTTTTTAATTTACATTAACGATCTTCCAGATATTCTCACATCTAAGGTGGCATTGTTCGCTGATGATACTACCATTTATTCTTGTCACGATAAGAAGCCAACTCCCTCTGATTGCTTGCAGGGGGCATCTAAATTCGAAAAGTATCTCACTTCTGCTACAGCATGGGGCTCGCAGTGGCTGGTGAACTTTAATTCAGATAAAACTCAATTTTTTTCGGCCACTCGTTATCGCAATAATTTAGACCTTCCTATATTTATGAACGGTAATATACTCGATGAGTCTCCTACCCTTCATCTTCTGGGATTAACTCTTACTTCTGATCTTTTTTGGAAACCTTATATCAAATCCGTTGCAAAATTAGCATCTGCTAAAGTTGCTTCTCTTTATCGAGCTCGTCACTTTCTTACTCTGGATTCTATTCTCTATCTCTATAAATCTCAAATCCGGCCTTGTATGGAATACTGTTGCCATATCTGGGGCGGATCTTCTAATGATGCCCTTTCTCTTTTAGACAAGGTGCAAAAACGCATTGTAAACATAGTTGGACCTGCTCTTGCAGCCAACCTTCAACCTCTGTCACATCGTTGTAATGTTGCTTCTCTTTCTCTTTTCTACAGATACTATAATGGGCACTGCTCTAAAGAGCTAGCGTCTCTTGTGCCATCTACTAAAATTCATTCTCGTGTTACTCGTCATTCAATTAAGTCTCATCCTTTTTCTGTTACTGTTCCTAAGTGCTCCAAAAAACTCTTATTCGTCTAGTTTTTTCCCTCGAACATCAGTTCTTTGGAATTCGCTTTCTTCATCTTGCTTTCCTGATTCATATAATTTGCAATATTTTAAGTCGTCTGTCAATCGTTATCTCGCTCTACAATCTTCATCTTTTCTCTTCCAGTAACTTCCAACACTAATTAGTGGTTGCTTGCAACCTTGTTGGAAGCGAAGATAATTAAAAAAAAAAAAAAAAAAAATCTCCAACAAAATAAAATCAAGTTGTAAACTGTTTGCTGACGACATGAAAATCCTTAGAGCAATAAAAAACGATAATGATGTTATTGAACTTCAACAAGATATAGACTTATTAATGGAATGGTCGAATGAGTGGATGATGAAATTCAACCAGCAAAAATGTAAGGTTATGATAATAGAAAATAGCCAGCACAAAGTTTTAATTAATAATACAGCTTTAGCCTACACAAGCATGGAAAAAGATTTAGGAGTGTACATTTCAGATGATTTGGAATGGAAACACCATGTAAATAATGCAGTAAATAAAGCAAATCAAAAGCTAGGTCAGATCAAACACACTTTTAAATATTTAGACGAAAAAACAATGAAACTCTTGTTTATAGCCTTAGTACGTCCATATTTGGAATACGCAGCTCCTATCTGGAATCCTTATCGTCAGTATGATAAAGATAAACTAGAGTGTGTCCAACAAAGAGCTTCTAGAATTAAAATTTTGAAAGGATACAGTTATGAAGAGAGGTTAAAGAAGTTGGATTTACTATCGTTGGAGAACAGAAGAAGAAGGAGTGATTTGATTCAAATGTTCAAATATTTGAAAGGGTACGATATTATAAATTTTTACACAAAACCCGAAATGCTAGATAACGGATATAAAACTAGAGGTTACAATCGTAAACTGAGAAGGCAATATACAGGAAATATAAAACGACATAATTTTTTCACAAATAGAGTAGTAAACGATTGGAACAATCTTGAACAAGAAACAATAGACGCAGTCAGTATCAACCAGTTCAAAAAAAAATTGGATGAACATTTTAAATACTAACTTTTATTATGTTTGTATGTTAGTGTGTTACAGCTGTTAAAGTTACAAACTCTACGTAGTTTGGACTCATCACTCTTTAAGTGTACAGCACTATTGTATTATATTATTAAATTTAAATAAAACAATTTTAAAAAAACTTGGAAGGCTATTCACAGACGAAGAGGTTGAATTTATGTTTCAAGTTGATGTTGTGTAAAATGGCTGCCATTTAAGGTAGAGTTTCCAACGACATTAAATTTCCACCGTGACTGGACAGCTCAGTTGGTTAGAGCGTGTGACAAATGTGCAATACGAGTTCAAGTCCGGCAACCGAACTCAGCGCTTGAGTAGTACTTCGGTACGCAAAAATAATGCTCAACAGCGGACTCTATTATGGATTAATCTTTATGACTATTTGTGACTGTTCCAGTGCTATGCCAACAATATTTTCGGATATAAGAATATTATGCAGCAAAATGTAGCATGAAATTCAAATAAAATAAAAAACAATAGTAATATTTTTTTACCATATAATTACTTAACACATTTTTTCAAAAAAAATTTTTTTTAATTTTGCCCATCTTATTAGGTAACCATATTAGTTTGTCATACAACTGTACACAATCACGAATTTTTCTAAAACAAGTGATAAAAAATCCAACTAATTGAAATAAGTATAAAACAATTATAATAAAAATTTATTAACTAAATAAGTTAAATTAAAAAGTTTGTTTAGTTATATTTTGTTAGATGCGGTATCATCAAAACTTTAGTATACACTGTTCTTTATTTAAAAATGTTATAGCCGCGGATTGCTTTTTTGTATATTTTGCTTTTATATATCTTTTTCTAATTAAATAATTACTTCAAGAATAACCTCCTTTTTTAGCAAGACCACATTCATCTATAATCAAAGTGACCTCTTCGTGGAACCGCACGTTTTTTTTTGAAACGTTTTTTACATCGATTTTATCCGTTTTATAAATTGACATGTACGCGTTGTTTTTATCATTTAATCTAGTTTTCAAAAGATTTATAATGGTTTTACTTTTTTTTTCTTCTGCCAAATCAAAAGCAGTTTTAAAATCATTGTTTCTAATAGTTAAGTCTACATTATACTTTAAAAAAAGATCTACACAGCCTACACGTGACAATCTACAAGCTTCGTGTAACGCAGTATTTCCGCGAGAATCTCGAAGATTTATATTAGCATTTTTCATTATGAGCATTTTTATCATTGATTCGTGGCCACAGTAAGTTGCTAAGTGAAGAGGCGAAGACCATGCGTTATTATTAGCGTTTATATCAGCACCATGTTTGATTAGAGAACGAGCGATTTGAACATAACCATTGGCAGCAGCGACGCAAAGTGGAATGGTATTGTAGTATATGTGCATCTTGTTGTCGTATTCTTGAACTAGTGTGTTGGGATTGAATCCAGATTTTAATATTAATTTTACTTCTGAGTCGCTATTTTTTCGAATAGCTTTTAACAACTCCATTTCTTAACAATACAAAATTACCTTAAATACTTAACAACTCCACTTTTTTTTAAATACAAATTTTATTTAGACTGGCAATTTGAAAACCCTCGTCGGGCTGTAAATAGAATTGCATAATTAAAACTTAATTTTTGAAAATTTAACGGGAAATTACATAGCAAACTAAGCATGAAGTAATTTGAGGTTATTATAAACGGTTATAGAAACCATTTAACTTTAAATATAACACCTTTTGTTTTATTTCAACTTGAAATCATAAATAAATTGTCTGAACCAATAGTAAACAGTGTTTTTCTATAAAGCATTTAAAATTCACGTAAAAAAATTTAAGTAGAAGTCACGTATTTTTAGAATAAATTTAACTTTGTGATTTTTTTTTAAGCAAGCATATAAAACTATTCATTATTAATTTAAAAAAAAGTTAAATAAACTTATATTTTACGTATTACTTAATATTTCTCTATTTTAAACAATGTGTGTGCACAGTTTATTTATATAAAAACTATTAAGCAACCATTTTTCAATGAAAGTATAATTTATTTATACGACATTTCCTTTGGAATGATAACAAGTTTCCGATTGAATGTTATTAAGCAAAATTAGTTTCTATAGAAACAGCATGTTTATTCTTTTTTAACAATATCAAATAATATTTTGTTATAACAAGTTATAATGCAAATAAAAATATTTAGAACGAATAAACTATGACCAAGAGTCTACTATTAGGTTTAATATTTAAATAAATAATAGATTTCGGTATAATTGAAGTATATGGAGTGAACTCAAATTTTTAATTCTTGGGACTTAACAGTGTTGGAAAATTTACTCCTCGAATATCTATACGAAGGTGAATATAGGATTTTTTGATATTTGAGTTTAATAACTTAGGGTTCTAAACTCCAAACTTTTGTTCATATTTATGTCATAAAAGAAAGACAAATATGAACAAACAAGACAAAATTTTATAGATATTCTATAAATTTTTTTTTCAATACTTTTTATGAAAAAAGTTGAAAAAAGTTTTATATTTAAATAAGCCTTAAAAGTAACTTAAGCAACACCACAAGTAAAAAAAGGTCAAAATATAAAATAACATCTCAGAATATCGGACTTAAGTTAAGTATCAAAATACCCAAATCTTTCTACTTAGTATTGAAGACGCTAAATCGCTCAAAAGATTTTTAAAAAAGGTTACATATCTTTAAAAGACATCCTAAGTTGACAAGATTTTAAATGAGTCTACTAGACTTTAACAAACTTTTTAAAAATTCTTTTCGAGTTTTGCATGTTTTGTCTAAATGTATGTTGCAAAACGTTAACAGACATGTTGCTTTGAAACTCTAAAAACAAGTTTGAAAAGATGCTTTCACAGAATAATTCCAACTTTCTGTGAATTGACTTTAATAATACCTAGCACTTTGAGATTTATTATCTTGTATTTTTAGATACAAATTCAAATATATATATATATATATATATATATATATATATATATATATATATATATATATATATATATATATATAATAAATAATATAACAATTACTTTTTTAAATAACATAAACAAACTTGAAAAGTATATAATAAACAAAGAATATGAAAATTCTATTTATAATCCTAAATCAGGGACTAGGTAGCATTCTGCTATCTAGAAGAAATTGGAAATAAATCTTCAATGTTATCTTCATTAAATTCAAACTGAAAGTTTTTAGTCCAATTTTACAAAATGGATATCATATCAAGCTTATCAATTCCACCCATATATAGTTGTTGTATGTTTTAACAATATGAGTTTGATGAACATAAATATACTTTTTATACTTTCGGTCTTATCGTTTAACAGTTTGAACCGGTTCAATTCCAACATGATGATACCAGAGTGATAGCTTTATTGTCATACCATCGTACCAAAACTAAATTAAAATAAGTTTCAGTACAATAACCATAGCTTCCATGGCCATCTTTACGTAAATTTTTTTCACATAGTAACGGACATTTGTTCAAACGGTTTGTATGAATGGTGTCTACAAACAAAATTGCTCGCTCTTTGAGTACATCCAACAAAGTTAGCAATGTAAAAAATTTATCTGCAACTTTAAAGTTATGACTTGGGGTCAATGTTATAAAATCTTTTACTTGCGGAAAATTCAACCGGCGGAAATTTTACTCTGGAATTTTTACAGCCGTTGATTTAGAATCGTAAAATATTTATCAATTCAATGTTATAAAACTTTTCCGCATCAAATTTTGTTGATATTTATGTTCTCAATTTATTTTTAGAAATCTATTGTATGGATCAATAACATTCTTGAGATATAAAATGTTGTCAAAAACAAAGTGTTTTTGAGTTGAAATTTCAAAAACATCATAATTAAAACTTTAGTTTGTTGAAAAATCTAGTTTTCTCATGGACTTGGACTGTTACGATTCTGATAAAAAATATTTCGTTAATTCAGAATATTTGACAAATCAGAGACAATCAGGAGAAGTAAAACTGTTCAAACATTTAAACTGTTAAGAATACATATAACAGGTAAAAAAATAAAATTGTCATTCATTTTTTACCCTACCCCACAAAAAAATTTGTGTAGTTTTTCTATAAAAATAACTTCTACTATTTTTTATAGCAGCAAATATTGATATAGGTCTATAGTTGGTAATGTCAGAATGATTATTTATAATTTAGCAACTCTAATAGATAATATAATAACTACAGATATTTTCAACAATGATTTAAAAGTAGGTATTTTGCAAACCGATATATCAGATCATTTCCCTATATTCCTAAAATTAGATAATACAAACTCTGAAAAAAACTTTAACCGCACAAAAAGTAATTCAAAAATCAACTTTCATTTTCTGTATATGATGCTAATTTCCAAATCATTGAAAGTAAAATAACAACTAAGAGCTACAATACACCCTGCACATAGCAAATAATGAATGAAATTATTGGAAAACAAAAATCATGCTCAGGTTTTCTGCCACAAATGGTTAGAGTCGATAACAAAAGTTTATATGAACCAAGAACTATAGCTCAAGAATTTAACAAATTTTGTATCGATGTATGTCCAACATTTTCAAAAATCCCTAAGACCAAATCTTTATTTATTGATTTTCTAGTACCCAAAGAGTTTGAAACTTCAAATCATTAAAAATAGAGCAATTGGAACAGATCAAATAAATAGAAACATTATTTTGAACAGCTAAAAGTTGATTGTTTTGAACAGCTAAAAGTTGTTCTTTTTAAAGTTTTTTAAGCTATCCATCAAGGTGTTTTCCCTGAACTCGTGTTTTCAAAGAACGGAACAAATCAATTATTAGTAACTATTGCCCCATTTCTGTTCTTTCCACATTTTCAAAAATTTTAGAAAGAATTATATATAACAGAGTATAAAAATATTTTCATGTTAATAAATTACATTAATCAATTCGGTTTTAAAAAGGATTGTTCAACTGAACAATTATCCAATTTGTACGTAAAATCTCAAAATCATTTGAAAAATCATAATATACTCTAGGACTTTTAAAATTGATAAAACAAAGTGGACCTTATTCCATTCGCTTTCCAAAAAACGGTATTTGCCATTAAACTTACCTAAAATTTTTATCGATCAAATTAAAATAAAAAGGGATTCCGAAACAAAATATTTATGGGTTCATCTTGATGAAAACATCACTTGGAATAATCATATCGACTACATAAGCACTAAACTTTTAAAAAACATATGAGTTTTATATAAAGCACGAATCTATCTCAATAAGAAAATTTTAATCAAATTTTATTATTCATTTATACACAGTTATTTAAATTATGCTAAAATCGCCTGGGGTAGTACAGAAAAAAGTAAGTAGCAACGTCTTTATCACCGTCAGAAACATGCAATCCGTTTATTCTGCTTTGCAAATTGCTTTTCTCACGTAAAGCATAATTTTATTGAAATGAGAATTTTAAAAATATACGAGCTAAATACAGGGTTGTTCGCCGAAAAACAAAACTTGCGAAAATTTCACATCTTTATCTACAGTAATAGAATTGTTATTGGGGAAGTTGCACATGCGAAAATGCACATTCCGTAACACACTATACGAAAATATAAATAAATAAAATTCCGTAATAAAGCATTGCGAAAGAAAACTTGCGAAACAAATCATTTCGTAAAAATACTTACGAAATAGCTCCTTACGGAAGGAGCATTCCGGAATGTGCAGTTACGAAAAAGACGCAAAAGGTTTTATTTTACGATATATTTAAGATATTAACTGTTAACAATTTAAATAATTAAGTGTTTATACAAATATATCTAACATATATATATATATATATATATATATATATATATATATATATATATATATATATATATATATATATATATATATATATATATATATATATATATATATATATATATATATATATATATATATACATACATACATACATATATATACACTAAAATCCAGTCAAGTTGGACTCTCAATAGGAACAGATAAATAGTACGACTTAGGAAATGTCCAGGTTAAACGTAGCTCTTGGTATTTATAGAAGAAAAATATATATATATATGTTTTAAATTTTACTTTTTTTAGATGTATTATATAATATACACTAATACCTTTCAACTAATGCATTTGTAGCACTTTGGTATAGCAGTATTAAAAATGTAAATAATGTTACTCATATAAGATCAAAGCGCCCCATATCAGAGATCATAGTACCCCATCGCATGGGGTACATTGATCATTTGCAAGGGTTGTTGTAATGTTGAAATATACCATGTTCATCAATTTTTTTTATTAAAACATTTATTTTTACTTAAAGACAGATTGTTCTAGTTTAGTTTAGTAATTAATAAGTTTTTATATCTAGATCAGGTTGTTTGCAGTTTTCAAAATACTGCAACTCCCCTATATATATATATATATATATATATATATATATATATATATATATATATATATATATATATATATATATATATATATATATATATATATATATATATATATATATATATATATATATATATATATATATATATACAGTGCGGTGCAAATTTATAACCTCACCCAAAATTCAAGATCTCACAATTAATTAAATATTTATTTTTAAATTATTCAAATGCTTAATATCTTCCTTGATTAATATTTCATTTATAATAGAATCTGGTTTCATTTTGTTAATTGACTTGAAAATTTTAGAAAAACGATGGTGCAAAATTATAACCTCATTTCAATTTTACTCTACAAAATTCCATAATGTTTTGTACTGCAATTTGAATTTATTGCTAATACTTTGTTTTATTGTCGCCATTCTGAATAACTTAAAATATTCGATTTGGCATACTTTCCAAATGTTTTCTAAGATCTGCAAGAGATATGTTCTTTCAAACATGTACAAATGCCTTTTTCAATTCATCGACAATCGAATGTTGTTTCCCTTCTGCATAAACACATCTTGCTAAAATGCCCATACATTTTCGATAGTATTTAAATCAGGTGACAGCGCTGACCGTTCTAATAATTGAATTTTCTTGCTAGTAAACCATGAGATATTTGAATTTGCTCTATGAATTGGAGCATTATCTTGGTGGAAAAAAAAATTGGTGTTACTAAATATTTGCAAAATATCATTTAAATGACCTTTCAACAAATTTCTATATCCTTCAGCAATAATTTAGTAGTAATAAAGTAAATCGAAGTTTTTTCAAAAATACTGAACGCACCCCATGCAATTGCTCCTCCGCCTCCCATAGCCCTTGTTTTTAAAAATATTTTCTCTTTTCCAGTAATAATTGAAGCCATCTGGACCATCAAGATTTCTTGGGTTTATCAAACAGGAAAATTTCTTGTAAACTGAGACGTTCACAACGTGAACGTCTCAGTTTACAAGAAAATGTATTTTATAATTTTAAAATGTAATAAATTTAATTAAAAAAAAATTTACTGCTATTTTTGATGGCTTTTGATTCAATTTAGATAACGAGGTTATAATTGTGCACCGCGGTTTTAAACGGTTTTATAATTTGAGTCAATTAAAGTATAAGTAGATTCATGTAAATTATTTTGTTTATTTCAAAAAATGATCAACAAATAGAATTTGATCAACAAATTTTGAAAGATTTAAGGTTTCTATACAGGTGAGGTTATAATTCTGCACCCCACTGTATCACTGTATATATATATATATATATATATATATATATATATATATATATATATATATATATATATATATATATATATATATATATATATATATATATATATATATATATATATATATATATATATATATATATATATATTTAAAATTATATTTGCATAATAACTGTATTGATTGATATTTTATTAAAATTTAACATTTAAATGGTAATACTTAGCCACAGTTATGAATGCTAATGTCATTGCGCAGTGGTTAGAGTGCTTTATAAGCAAGAGAGATTCGGCGTGAACTTCCTAGTTAAAAACTCTTTCTCAGAGCTCTGTGACAAGAACATTTTTTTTTTTAAGGCAACTAAAACAAAAATAAAAAGGCCATTTACCTCTGTGTAACTAAGGAAAGTATCTGCTTGTTAAGCATTACAGGTATCCATTGCAACTAAATTAAAAAAAAATTATTTTATTACGTCAAATTTTACAATCTTGACAAGTTTTATATGTTATAAAATGTTATAAAAACTAAAAAATCGCTCGTATTATTAATAAATGGTAAAAGATTATATTTAGGTGAAAAATGTTTACTTATTGAATTGAAATGTACTAAATTGAAATTAAACTTTTAATATCCTTAACATTTTTTTTATTATATTATACTAGAAGAAACGTTTGAGTTGTTTTATATTAATAGAGCTCAATGAATAATTCATACACCAGTTGTATAATTTTAGACTACTAAATAAAATGTCTAAATATTTTTAAATATTAAAACGTTTACAAAACTTTAATATAGCCTGATTTTAGGGTTCTAAAAAAAAAATATGTTTAAATGAAGCTCCAGTTGCTGTCTACAGTACAGTTATATTTTAAACCTTTTAGCATAGTTCAGAGGGTAGTTATAAATTGAAACATACGTATTTTGAAAAAAAAGTGTTTATATAAATAATACGTTTACTTCGTTAAACAATGTAACACTGTTACATTGTTTGTAAACAGTGTAACATTTTGAAAACATTGGAATATATAAGTATAAAAATAACACTCTATGCCATTTAGTGTTTTTATTTTTGTTATATTTAAACAATTAAATATTTTTTTAAATATTACTGTTTATAAATCTGGTTGTACTAGACATACCAGAATCACCGTTCACTGAATTACACAAAAACGAGCGAGTCGGGTACCACTGCTCCTAGCTAGGTGATAAGGTGCCGAGTCGTGCATAAACACATAGCCTTCATTAAAATTCTTGAACCTGGAGCAGAAGTCTGTTTTTCAGTACTCTCTCGTACTGATCCTGCTTCATAGTCCCTTCCATAAAATAGAGGCAACCATAAACTTGGCTGAGATAGCAGATTAGATTATTACGTTCAAAGGATATTTAACCTTTTTTTACAAAGCAATACTAATAAAAATTTTCTTCTCTTTTTCGGTTTTTAAAACAGATATCCCTGGTTTTGCGGTCATAACGTGGAGTATTGGTTCTTTCCTTTCCACTTTTTTGGACGTGATCTGCTTCAGAGAGCAAAAATATTTCCTTTTATGGTGACTTTTCCAAAATAACACTTGAATGCATCAATGTTCTGTTTGCTTTGTTTATGCTTTTGTATAGAACGCTACTCATGTGATCAGTCTTTGAATCCAGTTTTGAAATTGAATATTAAAAAAGCAAGCAGAAGAAAGAGCCGTCCAGCCGTGCAGCTGCAATGGGTAAAGTTTAGGCTCAGAACCCAAAGGTCCGACGTTCGACGCCGGTTTTATCTAATAAGCGACATTGGTAAAGAAGGAGGCGTGAACCTCTTATTCCTATAAGAATTCAAACTTTTTAATCCCCAATTATAAACTAATTTTTTAAGAAAAGCAAACAAAAGAGGAGATGGAATAATAATCTACATTCGTAATGACCAAATTGCAAAGTTAGAAACAATCTCTCAATTTCCGATACTGATAATGAGGTCTTTACAGTAGAAATAGTTAATGATATTTCAAAAAAAAATTTAATATTCACTTGCTATAGACAAATATTTATTTAAATATTTGTTTCATTTAACAAATATTTATAAAAACAACGCTGAACAGAAAAGGCTATTTTGTATCGTTGACTTAAATATAAATTATTTTAACTATTATGACCATGCAAATACCAAAAATATTTTTTGACGATATAATTCAACATTACGTGCTCCCAATTATAAAAAAGCCCGGGTAACTTCTATCTCAATTACAGGTATTGACAATGTATTGACAAATTTAATTCAAGACACATGTTTTAAATTAGGAATAATTTAAATTGATATATATGACCACATTTCTATTTATTTCTTACTATCCCAACATGCAAAAAAATAACCATAACCTAAAAATAAAAATATTCAAAAAAAGCATTAATAAATCTTTCATTCAAAAATTTAAAGACCCGCTAGCTGTTGTAAATCCGTCAAAAGTATATAACGAATGTAGCCTCAGTCACACAAACACTGCTTACAATAATTTCAAAAATCTTTTTCCTAATTCTTTATAATAAACATTTTCCAAAAGTCATAAAAGAAAGAAAAGCAAAATACTTGACCACTCCAAGGATTACCAGTGGAATAAGAAAATCATCAAAAGAAAAACAAAAATTATTTATAAATTACCTAAAAAATAGATAACTTATCTAAGTTTTAGCAGTATAAAAATCTATTTGAAAAAATTAAAAGAAAATCAAAAAAGTTATTTAATTTCAAGCAAATTCAACAATTCAAGGGAGGTAATAAAATAACCTCAGGGAAATTATGAAAGAAGTAAAAATAAAATAAAATCAAACCAACTACTTCCGAAAATACTCATAAATGAAAAAAAATTTAATAATAAAAATGTTATCTCAACCAATGTATTTTTGAATGTTCTCCTTAAATAATTAAACACATTTTCCAAATATTCAACTCCATTATTACAGGAACTGTACCCGACAATCTAAAAGTAGCTAAAAAAAATAGCTAGGGTTTGATACAGTAAATCATAAAATCCTTCTTAAAAAATTGGAAAAATATAGACTAAAAGTCAAACATTGTTTAAAACTAATCTTTGTAAAAGACAACAGTATTAATACAGATGAAAATTACCTCACAAAGTTGTTTAAAATAACATGTGGTGTCCCCAAGGTTTAGTTCTTGCTTCTCTTTTGTTTCTTATCTGTATAAATAACCTTCCAAAAATCTAATAAATTTGAATTTATAATGTTTGCAGACAATACAAGTTTATTTTACTCTTTAAAAAGTATCCACAATCTGTATATAAAATGCAAATAAAGAACTTCAAAAACTAAATATATCGTTTAGAGCTAATAAATTGTCACTAAACACTGAAAAAAAAATTACACTTTATTTCACGCAAAAATACTAAGAAACACATTACCAACAACTCTAAACCTGCTAAAAGTAAAAAATATAGCCATTGAAAGAACTCAGGAAACTAAATTTTTAGAAATTGTAACTGATAAAACTATATCTTGGAAAGCTTACATTAATGCATTAAATACTTTTTTTATTTTTTATTTTTATTTTGTTCTTATTACAATATACTATGGTATAAATATTGTTGTACATTAAATATCAGAACACAGAGACTCAAAGAGGATCGTAAGATCCTGTCACTGAGAACCGTTTAACAATCCCGTAAAAATATAACCAGTTAAATAATTACAATAAATGACGTTTAGAAAAAAATTTTTAAATCTAACCAGATATTTCAAAACATAAAATAACGTTTAACAACATAAAGAATATATATAAAACTAAATATTTCAAAATAAAACAATATATTCAGGAATTAAACAGTTTTTTAAAAGGTATAAACTCAAAAGAACTCAAAGATATTATCAATTTTAAAACTTAATTTTAAAAGTAAGAAAACTCCAACTTTGAGAAAAATCAAAATTTTTCAAAACTATTTTGTTCCACAGAAGAGCTCCGCGATATGAGATCTTCCAAAACTTGTATGAGAATAATGTGAATGAATAAGATTGTCATTTCTTAAGTCATATATATTTTTTTTCTTTTATTGCATATTAATTTTGAAAGGATATAGGGGTTAGGTTTATCTTACATTTGTACATAAATAAAAGAACATTAAAAATATTTTACTGATATATATTAAGAACATTCATTTTCAATAAAAGAGGTCTGGCATGAGTATAACGATCTTTAAAGTTTACTAAACGTGCAATATGCTTCTGTTGCCGATATAGAAGATCTAATTGTTTTTTTTTAGCATTTCCCTATGCGATATTTGCATAGTTTATATGGCATTGAATTAGCTAGTGTTGAATTAACGAATGTCTATTTACAAATACTAAAATATCAAACAACATAGGTCTACTTTATAAAGCAAGGCCTATGCTGTCGCAAAGTAATTTAAAACTTATATACTTTTCTTTTATACACAAATACTTAACATACACTTATATAGCTCGGACGAGTACGCATATAACCAAATTAAAATTATTATACCAACGTCAAAAACACACCTTAAGGCTAATTTACCATAATAACGAATTTACACACACTGAACCCCTCTTTAAAGAAATGAAGTTGCTTAACATTTATCAAATTTACATATATCAAAACATATTATTCATGCTAAAATTTAAATTAAGTCAGGTACCATATCATTATATAAATAGCTTTTTTAAATATAACGTTAATAAAAAGAACAGAAGAAAAGCAGGAAATTCTCTATTTCAAAAAAAACAAAAAAACATTACTCTCCCAATTCTCTATTTCATATCGAGGCTCCTATTTATACAACAAACTAATAGCTAAAAATAAACCAACTTGTAATCTAGATTATCAAAACTCCTTAAAAATACAGTTAAAAAATCTGATCCTGAGTTTATGGAAATACTCAGAATATTTCTAAAAGACTGAAAATTAAATTAAATACTCATCAATCAAAAAAGTAGTAGACCCTAAAATGTTTAGATGTGTTTTATAAAATCCGCTTTTCAAATTTCTAGTTTTCATTATATTTTTAAGGTTCTCGATGATAACACTTCTCCTGGTCTTCTGCAAGTTTTCCTTCAACTACATAATTGTATCAAATTTATAATATAGGTATATTTTATCAAATTTATAATATAGGTATATTTTATCAAATTTATAGTATAGGTATATTTTCAAATTTATAATATATGTATATATTTCCTATATGTATATTTTCTTTTAACGACAACCACGAGTAAGTCTCTAGTAGCCCTGTGGTGCGACGGACTTGCTTGTTTTATACTTTATTTTATAAACCACGAAAGTTTAAATTTCAACCCACTGTCTAGCAAGCACGCGCTTACAGTATTTTTGACTTTCACTTATTGTAAATATATGTGTTGTATTAACTTCTGAGTGATTTTGTACACTTATATATCGGAGATATATTTTTTTTGAATTATAAAATGTTTGCTAAAAAAAAAAAATTTAATTTATAAATTCTCCTCCGCGGTGCTCTGTAATTTTCTGGGAGTACTTTAATAACTACATGAAACAAAAAAAGGAAACAAAATATTTCTCCAATAGATGATAAATAAATATCTTAGTTTCTCTTTCATCACTTTACAAATTTGAAAGAAAAATAGTTTAAAGATCAGTACATTAAATTGTTCTAAGTCACTTTTTAGGATTTTTCAAAATTTTTATCCGCAACATTTTGATCAAGATTTTCTTTTATAGAAAGTAGCTTTGCGTTTCCATAAAATCCCTCCGCAATGCAGGGTCAAATTAACATATTGGACTAAAACCAAAAAATAACTGTGCAGTTTAAGTTCACAATAAATATTAATATATTTAACAATAACAACAACAAAATAATAATAGTAAAAATCATTAATAATAATAATAAAAAAAAAAAAAAAAAAATTAAAAAAATAAATTAAACAAAATAATAATAATAGTATAATATTATTGATATTTTATTATTATTATTATTATTATTATTATTATTATTATTATTATCATTATTATTATTATTATTATTATTATTATTATTATTATTATTATTATTATTATTATTATTATCATTATTATTATTACAGTAGAATCCCGTTAACTCGGACTCTAAAGTCCGAGTTAACGGGATTCTACTGAAAAAAAATATTTATTGTCCGAATGTCCGAATTAAGCAAAGCTTTCGTTAAGTCGAACTTTTTGAAAATGTCCGAGATTTTGAGACTTATCGAATGTTTCTCAATGTATAAATATATATACATATTTTTTTAATTTCGCTTACATTAAAATGTCACAGTACAATTATATGCCGTATATATATATGGTGTTACAATTAAAAAAGTTCCAATACTTCTGTTAATATTAATTCTTGTTTGAAAAATAAAAAACTTTAAGTTTCTATTTTAGAAAAGTTTAAATTAAATATGTATATTATTCTTATACAAAAAATAATTTAAGAATAAGAGAAGAGAGGGAAGAAAAAAAAAAGAGAGAAGAAAGAGAAGAATAAAAAAAAGAGAGATTTGTTGAAAAAACTTAATTGACTCTTTTTTGTAATTAGTTTGTTTACAAATTTTAAATTAAAATCAAATCAAATAAATTAAAAAATAATAATAATAAAAGCTAAGAAAATGAAATTCATCATACTTCTGAAATTATAAACTTTTAATCAATTATTCAAAAATTCTAATTGTGGAAATTTTAAACTTAATAGCAAGTGGTATCATATAATAACAGAGCATAAATAGTAATAACAAAGCAAAAACAGTGGTAACAGAGCAAAAAAGTGGTAACAGAACATAAACAGTGGTAGCAGAGCAAAACAGTGGTAACAGAACATAAACAGTGGTAGCAGAGCAAAACAGTGGTAACAGAGAATAAACAGTGGTAACAGAGCAAAACAGTGGTAACAGAGCAAAAAAGTGGTAACAGAGCATAAACAGTGGTAACAGAGCATAAACAGTAGCAACAGAGTATAAGCAGTGGTAACAGAGCATAAACAGTGGTAACAGACCATAAACAGTTGTAACAGATTATAAGTCGGCTTTTTACAAGAAATATGTTTATACTCATACTTATTTGCACCTTTGTTATTTTTCAAAAAATTTAGGCACTTTACCAACATTGAGTCACTATATTTCTTTTTCTATAATTCTCTTATTATTTCTCTTTCTATATTTATCACTATATTTATCACTATATTTCTCTTTCTCTTTTCTATAAATAATTCAATGGGCTCTGCTCTAAAGAGCTAACGTCTCTTGTATCATCAACTAAAATTCATTCTCGTGTTTATCGTCATTTTATTAAGTCTCATCCTTTTACTGTGGCTGTTCCTAAGTGCTCTTAAAATTCTTATTCGACCACTTTTTTCCTGCGAACATTAGATCTTTGGAATTCGCTTCCTTCATTATGTTTTTCTGATTCATATAACTTGCAAACTTTTAAGTCGTCTGTCAATCGTTGACAGACGTTTTGTTCTATAAACTTCATCTCTTCTCTTTCAGTAACTTCCAACTCTAATCTAATAGTGGTTGTTTACAGCCTTGTTTAAAGTAAAGACTGTTGAAAACAAAATATATACATATATATAAATGTTTCCTTAGCTATCCTTACCTTTTCTACCTCTAGGAGTATTCTTTTTTTGTGACAAGGCGTAATGTATAATGTAATATGCAATTTCGAATTCTAATGCTTGAATAATATTCTTTTAATCCATTTTGCTTGTATTTTTTTAAAACAAAGCCTAATCACTCTCTATTACAACATAGATGTAATAATATTGATTATCTTAGTTGTGGAAAAAATAAGTATAAATGAAAATATAAGTAAAAAATTGGAAAAAATGAGTATATTTGGTAAAAAATTGAAAAAAATTGGAAAAAGTTGGAAAAAGTTGGAAAAAAAAATTGGAAAAAATAAGTATAAATGAAAAATTAGTCCTTGCAGGTATACAAAAGTTGTACACAAAAACATCTACTTTTTCTGAGTTGGTTTTTGTAATTTTTAATTTAAAGGTGTTTTTTGCAATTTTTTACAAAATCTTTTCCACATTATAACACAATAAAAATTTTGAAACTAAAATACAACGTTAATTTAAATTTTTGTACTTGACCAAAATACACAAAAAAATTTTTTAGGTGTGAAAAAATATATATTATATCTAAAATATTTTTAAAGAACTTCATTAAAATTTTATCAATCAAACTTGATCATTATTTCATTGAGCGGTTTTCTCTTTAAGTTGGGTACTTGACAATTTTTTGATGGATAACCCACTGGAAGAAGTATAACAATTTTTTCATTTGGACCACGACCAACTAGATTACGAAGCTTTGATCCAGCATTGAGCGGTGTAGATGTAAGAGCAACCAGTCCGGCATTTTGGATTGCTGCTAAAAGAAATCCACAACTTATTGATGCACTGATTTCATTATAATAATGTGTTTTTTTTTGACCATCCTCTGTAATCCCATATGTTTGTTTGAATACTAAAATCAAATAAGGCGCCTCAGTAAGGTATTCTTTTATCCAATTTGTCTTTAGAGGTTTTAAATCGTCGACCCATTTTTGGCCCATTCTTTGCTTATAATTGAGCTCCTCTTCTTCTTCGATTATCTCTCGTACTTTTGCTAGTAATGAAATAAAAAATGATAATAATAATAATAAATAAATCTGTTTTTTATATGCCGATATATAAGTTTTTTACACGTGTAAAACTATTTTTACATAATATTGAGCAGTTTTTATTTATTTAATTTTTAATAATATTTTGGGAAAAATGAGTTTTATATAGAGCTTTTTTAACCTCAGTTTTACTCGTATTTCGTTTTTGGATTTAACGTGCTTTTAACAAAATAATCACCTTTTAATAGCTTATTTTTTATAACAACAAATGTCCAAGGTTCAGTGTGAGCTCCACTTGGCGATGTTCCTTAAATGAAAATCAAACATAAATCAATAAAAGCTAGTTACTTTTTCTCTATTTTATCATTCATTGTTTTAGATTGTTATTGACAAAGTAATTATAACCTTTACCTGCTGTTCGAATAATATTGTCAATTACTTCGTCAGGAACACCTTCGTTACTAAAAAATCGAACCGATCTTCTGGCATTCATACTTAAATAAAAGTCGTTACTTCGTTTTATCATTTCTTCTTCTGAATATCTAGACGGATGATATGGAATAAAATCTTCTTTCGGGAATAAATCAGCTGTAGGATGCGATTCACGCTCTTTCAATTCATCTTCTGATTTTAAATCACAGTTAAAACTATTAACATTATTTTAAAAATCCGATAACTTATCTTATTTACTGTATTACATATAAAAAAAATTCTAAATAATAGTTTATCGTGACGAAAAGTTTTTACTTACTACGACGTTTAAGTTCCGTAATTTTTTGGTAAACTAAGTGAATGAGCATGGCAAGTATACCAGCTAATAATCCATAACTAACTCCAGAAAGATTATCAAACATCTTTACTAAAATTTAAATTTAGCGTCGAAAACGTTACTCTAGTAGAATTCTCGCCACGCTACTATTTAAAAATATAAAACTTGTCTAAAATTATGATTAAAAAAAAAATAATTATTTTTTTAGCAACAAACAATATTTAAAACAATTTTCGTTTTTTAAACTTATAATAAATATTAATTTATAATAAATAATAATTTACTTCAAACAAATATATTACTCATTATTTAAAAAAAAAATCAAGTTGAAATTTCTAATGCGGTTTCATATTTCGATTCTAAATTTTGTCCATAATATACAAATTAAAAAATTAATTCAAAGACGGTTCTTTATCGCGATGGATATTATAAAAAACTGCCAATGTAGTCGCTTCGCCATTTTGTACTCATTACCTTTATTTTCATTTATTGCATATCAACCATTGAAAAAAAAAGTTTGCGAGTCGTAACAAAATAAGTAACCACCTAAAAAGTTTAACAAAAAATTATAACGAACGCGCACTCCATTTAATGGCGTACCACATTCAATATTGATGTAATATTCCTTAAAAATCAAGTGTTATTAGTTTCTATTCTAAACTTTATTATACAAACAAAAACATCAAATAACATCTCCAAACGTAAATATTTAAAAGTTGGCGTCAACAAAGTAAAAAACATTTTAATCGCGAATGATGTTTTTGCGTAGATTGTTTTGCAAAACAAATGTCATGAATTCAGGTTTATTAAAAGGATATTGAAAAATATATAAACCCGTGAGATAGTGGTAAAAAGAAAATTTCCACAAGACCCAGCAAATATTCTATTGTGGAATTTCAGTGGACCTATATAGGCATTTTGAGCGGTCCACTGTAGTTTTTCTCATCGGTTACTTAGTAGACCACTAGTGATTAGTAGCAGCCGTTAAAAGTGGCTAGCTGATAACTAGGCACTATATTACATGTTGGAAAATTATCAGCTGACCACTTATAGTGGATACCACTAATGGTCCAATAAGTAACAGATAAGCAAACCTCCAATGAACCGCTCAAAATGCAAATATAGGTCCTCTGCAAATCCACTACAAAAATGTTTGCTATAGAGCTTTTCTCAGTCTGTAACTAACGCAGTTTAAAGATTTAAAAAAAATGTTTGAAAGTCATATTTAAACTTCGTTGTTGCAACAGTTGAGTACAAGAATTTTTTAGTTGCAAATCTGCGAAGGTGAAAACAAGTTGCAAAATTTTTCATACTCATCCTACCCCAAACTTATGCTAATAAAGTTACTCCTTATGTACAACAAGAAAAGTAAAACAGCTTGATTACTTCGTATGAAATAATATCAGCTAAACCCTTGGCTAAAAGTTATCTTTCACGGTTTTTGCAAAAAACTTGTTTTAATGCACGGTGTTCTGGATCCTCTTCAACAAAGAATAGTTGAATTTTGCTTTACAACTTGTTTCTTAACCAGTCTTCTAACACACTTATGACATTCCGTACTAATTTCTCCATTTGTATCCAAAACAATTGGTATCATACTGTCATGTTCAACACCACAAACTTCAACTTCATGAACTCGTTATGTACAAAACATGATACACATTAAACATTTATTTTCACAATTGCATAGGATATTTTATTAAAATTATATCGTAGGCGTAGTTCATCTTAAAATTCTATCAAGTTTAAAACAAAACCTTGCTTTTCAAGATTTTAACCAATTACAGGTATACCTAGTCCTCCGATTCCTGGAGTTGATGTAAAAGGTTTTTTAACGTTGTTCTTAAAAGGCAATATGATTACATACAGGGCCGGCGCAAGTAGGTGTCACGTGGGGGTGGGGGGGGGCCATTACAACTTTTGCCGACTAAAAAAAAAAAAAAAGGTCCTCGTTTTCCAAAATTTGCCGACTACCATGACGATATTTGCCGACTGTCTAACCTATATCAAAAGGGTCAACATTTGCCGACTAAGTAGTCTAAAAGGGTCTCCAATTTGCCGACTAAGGGTCCAGTTTGCCGACTAAAAATCATTGATGGGGGGTGTCACACACCCCACACCCCCCTATCGCGCCGGCCTTGATTACATATAGGAAAATCAAACAACAAATTATTTCGTCTATTGGTGCTAGATATTATTCAGTATTTGAAATAGTTCTGAGAAAATTTAAAATTATCAATTGAAAAATTTTTGTAAAGGCTATAAAAGCGGCCTGCGGTTAAAGGGGCCTGCGGTTGTGTCTTTGATACTTTAAAACTTTTTATTTATTTATTTACTTTGCTAGATTTTAATTGAAAGATTTGTCTTTAAAATTTTGAAAACTACTGAATCCATACTTTGCATACCCTTTATAGTTATGTGGATCCATTTACCAAAAAATTGCTAAACACACCTGTTGAACTTGTGATTAATGATTATCGTGGCGTTAAAAGAGTACCAGAAATTTAAATTTTTTTTAAGCCGTTATACAGGACTGATATTATAGAAAAAGAGGGCACCTTAGAAAGTTTGTTAAACTTTTTTTTATAAACCATTATTTTTTTTAATTTTAATTAATTTTGTTAAAAAAAGTAGTTATAACTTTATAAAATCTAAAAAACTTTACATATTAACAAACTTTAAATAAAATTCTTAAAACCTTTACATATTAACAAACTTTAAATAAAATTCTTTAAAATATTACATATTCAAATATTTATCTTTAATGCCAATAACTAGACCGACTAGACGGTTAGATCTATTTCAGGAATATTCTCCTCCATTATTGTTTTAAATTTTTCTCTTTGTTCTTTTAAGTTCCATAATTGGAACGCTTCTTTTAATATTGATATAGTATCAGCTTGGAGTTCTTCTTGAGGTAGTGTGAATTTAATTTTTTTACCTTCTATCATTCATTGAAAGATGTTCAAACCAAGAGTTTTACATATAGCAATCACTTCGTTTATAAATGATTTTTTATTTTGTGTTGCCAGTAATTGACTAATTTTCAGCGAATAGCAAGCTTGATTTTTCATTAGCCTAATTAATAGGTTTACTATATTTCGAAGAAGAGTAGTTGAAATATCTTCAATTTTAAAAAAAGAATGTAGGTAATTTTTGCTATACTTTGAAATACAAAAAAATGATTTTAAAACTGCTCTAGCTCAAGGCCGTATATGAGCTTTGGCACTGTCAAGGTTTTGTATAAATGGACTATTGTTGACGGCTGACAAAAACGAATTCCACTGTCAATTAGAGCTATTGAGACCAATTGAAACTGCGTTATACGGTCATTTAGATTTGTTTTTTGAAGTGGTGTGATTTTGTTTTTGTTGGTACCGTTATCCCATTGGAAACCCAGATGTTTTAATTTTTTTTGGAGATGTATATAAGTTCCGTTAATTTGAATAATGTTGTTGGAAATTAAACTTTTACCAGAGATCAGAAATTTCGTTTTCTCAGTGTTTAGCTTGATAAGGTTTAATATTCCATATGTTTGAAATCTGTCAATCAGTTCTTGCAGACCAGAGATTGTTGGACTTAGCAAAATTACATCATCTGCGTATGTAATGACACCAGTATAGATGCCATTTATCGTCTACCCTACTTAACATTCTGAGACTATTTCATTTAAGATGTTTTCAGTATAGATGCTATATAAATATGGCGATAAAATAGACCCTTGTTGCACCCCTTGTGACAAACTGAATTAGTCTGAGGTAACTCCCTGATAGGATATATTTGTAGTACCAGAACGATATAGCGATGTGATTGCGTGTACAAGAGATAAAAAAAGTTTTTTTGGAAAAAGAGCTTCTCAAATAGCAAATCCCTAGACTACACATATATAAAGGCGTGTTATTGTTATTATATTGTTATTATAGTATGCTCAATAAAAATTCTGCGTGGAGCGTAGAACTTTTTTTTTTAAAACTGGGAATGGCTTAAAAATGGGAATGGCTATCTTTAATACTAGGACATAAAAATAAATTAGATATTCTAAAAGTTTGGAAAGATAGGTAAAATACTAATTCCACGGTAATTATCTGGATTTTTTATGAGACTTGACAAGTGGAATAATTGTTGAAGTGGATAAATCTTTTGGTACCTTTTCATTTGCTAGAATGCTATTATAAAATTTAGAGAGCCACAAAAAAAATTGTTATTATGACAGTTTTTAAGGTGTTCAGCAGTTACCCCAAAGCTATCTGGGGTAATTTTATACTAATTCACTAATTATTACATCAGCTGATATTATAAACTGCATATCACAACTATCTTTAGTTGTGATATGCAGTTTATAATATCAGCTGATGTAATAATTAGTGAATTAGGCTCATTACTAGAGGCGGAATTTTAAAAGGATTAAAGTTGTTATTTGTAATAAGCGGCGTGTTGAGTAGAGTTCGAAAATGTTGTTTGAACTGTTTAACGATATCTTTTATGTTTTGCGAATTATTAATCGTGAATAACCAAGTTTTTGCTTAGGTTTTGATTTTACGAATATTATCCCGAAACTTTTGAGGATTTTTAGTTCGTAGATTTTCAATATTTATTGTTTTTTCATGGATTTTTTTGTTATGGACTGCTTTAACCGCTTTTCGAAAGTTTTTACGTGCAAGGATGTATCTTTTGTATGCTATGCATTCGTGTGATTTATTATAGTTTATAGTGATTTTTTATTTATTTATTATAGTTTATAGTGATAGTATAGTGATTTATTATAGTTAAATTTATTTTTGCCATTGTTTAAAATTAAATGAAAAATGTTCTTTGCATTTTTTAAGTTCTGCTGTCCACAACGGTTTTGAATATATATAGGTTTTGCGTTGTTCAAAACACTGTGTAACTGCTAATAAAGCAGCATTTTCGATCATTTTGCATGTTTGCATCAACTCTTGTTCCATTTTTTCCTCGTTGAAGGTGTAGTTAGTCAATGAAGTTTTTTTTTATCCCATGCATAATTTTAAATATGGAATTACACTATTTATTACGGTTGACAAATTTATGTGTGTAACGACAATATTTGTGGCTATTGGTAAGTGGTCACTAAAATTAAAAGGCGAAGGAGGAATAACTTTGGTATTTAAAAAAGATAAGGATGACTCTTTTAGAGCTATTAAACTAAAATAAAAAAATTCTTTAGCGTGACGTCCTTTTTTGATGAACCCCTCCCCTTATTCTTTTCATCTTGACCCCCTTTCGCCCTGTTAGCATAAAGTTATGGATGGTATTATGGATGGCCCCCAAGAGATTTTGTCCGGCTACCTGATTTAGAGTGTAAGGGTAAAAAAATATTTGTCTACGAGTCTTGTTGATTGCGGTGTGAATCTAGCTAGCTGAGTATAAATTGGAAAGAAAGGAAAAAAAATCAAGAAAACTAGTAGCATCATTACAAGGGTTTGGGAGAATAATGTTACATTCCCCTAAGTTAAGCGTTAGTGGTGTAGCGGCAGAGCACTCACTTCTTAAACAAGAAGCTCCGTGTTTAATCCCTACCACATCGCTGTTAGTGTTGCCCCCAATTTATTGCGCCGCGCATTAGCCTTGTTTGTCAAAACTGGTATTTTGGAGTTAAAGGTAGGAAAATTAAAAAAAAATCGTTCCCCCACACCACACTGTTTAAACAGAAAGTACAATAAATGACAACCGATGAAGTTGTGGGTATATTACCAAATTTTACAATACTTGGTAATAATCACCATTTATCGCCGAGAATACTTTTCTCCTAAAGTTTGATCTCAAAAGAAGTGAAATTTTTTAGAGATTTTATAAATAAAGATTCTTTTAAAATTCATTTTTTTAAAAAAACTATACTTGAAAAACGTCTCTAAAAATGCCTTTTTTAATTATTTTTTGAAAATGCAAATTTTTTTTACAATTTTAAAATTTAAAAAAATTGATTTCCATTTAAAAAAAAATATTTTTTGAAGCTTTCTCCGAAATTTTGTTTGTTTCGAGAACCAAACTTTATATAGGTTTTAAGATCTAAACTTGGTATACTTTAGGAGAAAAATATTTTTGTAATATGACATTATATGTGGTTTAACCTAGGGTTGCCAGATGTCCGGTTTTTACGTTGGAGAAAAGCAAACCTATAAAAATAAAGATTTTTACTGTGTTCTCATTCGTGAAAGCCGGACATCTAGCAACCCCATATGCCCTGATGACATGTGCCACATGATGTGGCACATGTTATCAAGTGCCATACCCACCATGTCATCGGGTGTCTTGGTGCATGATTATATAATAAAAGTTATTTTATTAATCATTATGTACATTAATTTCTACTACTAGCCAAAATAATTTTTTTTTTGTCATAATCCAAGCAAATGCAGTTGAAAAAAAGTTTTTTTTTAATTTTATTTTAGAGAAAGCTTGTCATGTAAATTAAATTTTTAAGGAGGTATCATTAAGTTCTGTTTAGTGATAAATGCATTGAACTATTATACTTTTTGAAACTGTAAAAAAAATTTAATAAAGGGTAGTTCTAGCTCTTTAAAGCTCTTTCTGAGCTTTCAGATCTGTTCTTGTTTTGTATTTTATGTCTGATTTTCTATATCACTAAACCAATGTCTAAAAATCTTCACTGAACCAAATACCAATTACTAAAAAACAATATTGACAAAACTAATAGTATTAGTTATATTAGTTATATTTAAGGTGATTTTTTGGGCTGGCAATATGAATTGTCACCTAAAATATAACACTTTAGTTTGTATATCAATTTTAGGTTCAAAAAAATGTGTCACTCTTTATTTAGTTTAATTTTAATTTAACATTTTAATTTATTTGATTTTAAAATTTAATACCAATTTAATTTCATTTCAAATTCTATTTTAATTTTAAGTTAAAATTCAATCCCATGAAGATAAACGAACTACTTTTAAAAGCTCAAAATGAAAAAGAAAGCGGAAATGAATTCTACAAGCATGGAAATGTTAGAAGTGCAATAAAAAAATATCACTATTGCCTAATGTACTTAAAAGACATAGAGAAACCATCTCCATTGTCTAAGTTAACAGGAGAACTACACGAGGAGTTAAGCCAGAAAAGTTTAAAAGATATCAATAACTTGCGTTGTACTTGCTATAATAATTTGTCAGGTAATCATTAAAGTCATTTCAAATAAAAATTAGGTATTGAAACTTTATTTATACTTTTTAAAATAAAATAAACCTAGGCTTTACTAAGACTTTGAAATAAATGCAAATTTGGTGATGCAGTGCATCCTTATCACATAAATCTATAATTTTGGCATTAATCAAACACTGCAGATGTTGTAAGTATATGGTTATTTTTTTTTCTATGGAGGTTAACAATTAAGATCTTTTCATAGTCTCACCTATAATTAAAACCATAAAAAGACTTCTTAGTAGTTTACTATGTAGTCTTCAGGCCATCATTATGACTTTATTGTTGCAGAGAAACACAAAATTATATTTCTTAGTAAAACCTTGTTCATTGTGGTATATATTTAAAAGTGTTTGCAGTTTTATATTGGCCAGCTATCTGAAAAATAGTAAACAAAATTTAAGTTTCAATAATATTGTTGCAATCATTATAACATGCATCAAAATTAAATCAATTATTAAATCATATTTGAGGACTTCGTTTTTTTTGTAGTAAGTTACTGTTGGTTGCAACATTTCTGCAACATAACTTAAATTTTGTTGGAAACTTGGAAACTTAAAATTTTAACTCAGTGCTACTTACAATTTTGTAAGTTTTAGGATAGTTAAGAATGAATAATAATAAATGAATAAATAATGAAAGTTTTTGTATCTTATTAAATTTTTTAATAATTATTAGTTGTTACTAATTAAGATAAATTATTGATGAATCATTGCTCTGTCGGCATCCATATTTTTAAATTGTAAATGATTTATCTACATCAATATCATCCTAAGAATATAACTCATTTTCAGATTAACATCTTGATAAACTTGAGATTAACATCTTGATAAACTTGAGATTAACATTTTGATAAACTTAAGATTAACATCTTGATAAACTTGAGATTAACATCTTGATAAACTTGAGATTAACATCTTGATAAACTTTTGAATTTAATTTCTGATTAAACTTTAACTCTTGAATTTAATCTTTTTTTTTTTTTTAAAGATCAATCTACTTTTTCCACCACAAACTGTGTGGTATCTGCTTTATTTAATTAAATTTAATTATTTTTTGATATGTTTATTAGACCTTTGCTTCAATTTATTATTCTTTGAGTTGACATTTTTTTTTTACGTTTTCTGTATTGCATAAGTATATCCATGTCATTAGCTCTGTATTAAACTTCTTTATATGGAAACTGTTTGAGTTCACACACTTATAAAATCTTTGATGTTAAACATAAAAAAAAAAAAAAAAAAAAACATATTTCATAGTTTCACCATATAGCATAGACCTCGTTTCTATTTTGTACAGTAAAACCTTTGTGAAAAACCTTTAAAAAGTTTGTGCCAACCTGATGCTGACCAAAACTAGTTTAGAGTTGGCAATTTATTGCCAATCTTATTTTTTATAATTTGGAGGAGTGAGTATATATGCTAAGTTTCTCCAATTTTTATGCATTTTAATGTTGAAGTACTACACAAAATTTTATACCACATTAAAACTCATCTGAAGAAATAAGTGATATATCTAAAAAAAATCAATATCAGAAAACTCAAAATCTCAAGAAAACTCAAACACACTTTATGAAAAATTAATACAATAAACACACTTTATGAAAAATTACTTAAAAAATCCATTGAATCAAGAATTGGCTGATCTCTCATCATCCTGATCTACTTTCATTTATTACTCTTTTTTTCTTTGCTCCTTTTGACAGTCTATCAGATGAAAATAATTAATTTGTATCTTTTCGAATCATGAGAGATTCTTTAATATTTTAAGAACAAATGCACATAATACGTGTTTAATGAAATATTTTTAACAAAAATTATTTTTATTACAAAATTTTTCTGTCACTGTTAAGAAAGACATCTAATAAATAGGAACATGTAGAAATATTAAAGAGCTTGTCCGAGTTAGAATCGAGATTTGATTCAGTGGAGGTCTTACCATAATTTGCAATTAATATCAGTTAATACCTCAAAAAATATTTTAATTATAGATTTTTTCTGTTTTAATGATAGATTTTTTGTTTTCTTTATCTACACATGTAATTCAAAATGCATGGAGCTTATATTCAGATATAATATTTAAATCAAATGCAAAATATAAAGACACATACTTGCAGACATTGATTGAAAAGAGAGAAATAGAGTAAACAGCTGAGATCTGAAGAACCTAAGAAAATTTACCTTAATTTATCACATTAAGATAAAAGATGTGAGAAAAAATGTGTTTAATAAAGCTTTATGCAGTATGCATAAAATTTCTATGAAACAGAGTTGATGTTTATGTGTTCCTTTAAATGATGCTACCCCTAGCTCACAGGGGTAAAATTGAAGGATCTTGACCTAAAATCAAAAATAATCTGGTGATTTATTACGCTAAAGTAGAATCCAGTCCATATCCATATCCAGTAGAATCATATCCAGTCATTTCCTAGCAATATTTGCAGTATTATTTGCTATTTAATAAAGATGCATAATCTTTTTTTTTTAGATGAAAAACTCAATTCTAAAAATATGAGCATGTTATGCAAACAAAAAGAGATCCAGATTGTCCTGGAGAGAATAAAGTCAATTGATGACTTTGTGAAGAGTTAAAATTTAAACTAAACATCAGTATTTTTTATTGGTCCTGAAAAGTTTTAACTTATGAATTTTTTGATAGATTTGAATATTGTTTAGCATCTCCAAATTTAAAATTGTTTAGCATCTCCAAATTTTCAACTAAATTATATTCTATTATAATTCACTGATATTTCAATACATTCTAAAATTAACCTTCTTCTCTGACAAGTTCAACTTCAACTTTTAGAAGCTACGCTCTTGTATTTTCAGTTAATGCAAACTCTTCTTAAAATGAAGAAATAAAAATCTAATATATTTAAAATATGTTTATTAAGTAGATATATTTAATATATATATATTAGATATATTTGTAAATAAAATAATATAAAAACCCAAGTAAACTTTATAATCTTTCCAACTAAAAACTATTATGAATTTAAAATTTATTTTGAATAATTTTTTTTATTTAAGTTACATTATAACTTTACTAATAGTATATCTTAAAAATACTGAAAATAAATAAAAGTTAAACTATTCATTTAAAATTTTAAAAAATAAACTTATCACTTGAGATGAGATTTTTTGCCTCATTTAAACTCATTTGCCTCATTGACTCTTTTAAAAGACGAAAAAAATATTATTAACCTAGACTTAAAAATATTTTTATAAAATGGCTTACCAATCAACAAATTAAGCTTAACTGATTATGATGGGTTACTATCCAGGGGCGGATCCAGCATTTTTTGGTGTTTGAGATAGCTAACTTCCAGACATGGAGCAAACTCCAAACATTTATATGTTTATACTTATATCAAATAAGGATGGTTTGCAAAAAATTGTGATGATTGGAGCCTGGGAACAAAAAAGCCCCAAAATTTGAGACGTACCTGCCCCAAACGTGAGAGCAACAAGTTGATAAAATATTTTTTGTACTAGACTTACATTTATCCATAAGTTTTAAATTTCATTGTAAAATATTTTAGTGTTCAAAAATTATGACCATGTAAAGTTTGAATCCCCCTCAATTCGAGGGGGTTACAACTTTTATATGGTCATAATTTTTGAGCGCTAACATATTTTACAATGGAATTTAAAATTTATTGATAAATATAAGTCTTGTTGAGAATAGTACAAAAAATATTTTATCAACTTGTTGCTCTCACGTTTGGGGCAGGTACGTCTCAAATTTTGGGGCTTTTTTGTTCCCAGGCTCCAATCATTGCAAATTTTTGCAAACCATCCTTATTTGATATAAGTATAAACATATAAATGTTTGGAGTTTGCTCCATGTCTGGAAGTTAGCTATCTCAAACACCAAAAAATACTGGATCCGCCCCTGCTATCTATAATACTTTTATTAAGATTCATATCTCTGTACTAATGAGTTTAAAAAAAAACAATCAAGATTTGTGTTTCTTTAATGGTAACTGCACTAGTTATGTTATAATGATAACTAATGATTAATTGATGAATAAATTAATGTGTTGTCTATTAAATTAATGTGTTGTAGCATTTGCACATAACATTAAATATAGTTTAATGTATTGTAGAAATCTACTACAACTTTCCTACTTACCATGTTTGTTTGTAAAGCAGCGAATGTGTATGAGGAAAAGTGTTGTTGCTGAATATTGGAGATCCATTTGACATATAAAGCAAATGCACACAATTAAGGTGGTTATGAGCTCATATAGTTGAACATTATTTTTTAGAATTATTCACTTGTTTATTATTATTAGTTGTTCAACTTGATGATAACCTAAAGGGTAGCAAGAAGATACTGTTGTTACTTTCAACAAACATTATCATATTGTTGTAGCTAAATTGAGGATGTTTAAAACTTTCAGTTCTAACCTCATTTGTGCAATCATGAGTTTTCATTCTAATATTCGGTGTTGATGTCTGTGTCATTCATTGACATATCATATTATCTGTTATACCTTTGTCAATTCTGATAAAAATATATCTTTATTGTAATAAAGCTGCGTTCACTAGGCATAAATTGATGTTATAGTTATCGCAAATTATTCCAAATTTTCTTATATTGTTGATAGGTTGTATAGATTTAGTAGACTTAATAAAGTTACAAGCATTTATTCCATATGGTGTGAGCTTTTTGTTTATTTGTTTTGCTTCTTTGACTTAGAAGACAAATTTTTGATCGACTCAGATGAAAAGTCATCTAGAATTAAGCAAAAGCTGTTACATGTTTTCTTGACAAGAAGTAGTTTTCTTAGAGGTAGGTTTCGCACCCCTAAAAATTTTAGAGCACTTTTTTTCAGAGTCTTCTGAAAAAAGCGCTCTTGTTCCTATGCAGTGGCATTTGGTTGCCATTAGTGATTATCAAGTTGACCAAAAAACTCAATTTTAATAAATGTATGTAAAATTAAATCCCCTCCCTCCCCCCTTTACCCAAGGTGTAAATTTTTCACAACATTAAAAAAAAAAAAACTTTTAGTTAATTCCCTGTACACATTTAGTTAATTCATCATGTACACATTCATAGGTTTTTGGGTAACTCTCCCTCCCTTATACCTGTGTGTGGACTTTATGGAAGACCCCAGCAGAAAAATACCATAAAAGAAAATTAAATAATTATTTTTAAAAAAAGCAGTTGTAGGTAAAAGTTAAATATAGTACTCCAGTTGCTAGGATACAGGACAGCAAAATGTTTCCAATTTATTCAATCATTATTTTAGAAAAAAAACTTCTAATAAGTTAAAATTTGCAGGTTAATTTCGGTAAGCGTCTTTTAAATGTCTGCAAAAATAGACGCAATTCTCAAGTTTATTACCTACCACTGCACAAATTGTTTATACAAAAAAAATAATGTTTTCTTTTCTTACACCTTGTATCATTTTATTTTTGTTTTATTCTAAAATTTATTCTGGGTCTAAAGTTTTTTTAAGTTTGTGCATAATAAATATTTTTATTAAATTGTTTATTTAGCATATTTTGTAATGAAGAAAATACTTTTTATTTTAGTTTGTTTAGCTAAAAAACAACAATATGACAAAGTTATAGAGTATACGACTAAGGTAACTTCCCACTTTTTTGTATGGATTTATTTTTTAGTTATATATATTTATGGTTATTTCTAAACTTTATAATTTTAGGTTTTGTTACTTGATTCAGATAATATTAAAGCATTATTTCGTCGTGGACAGGCTTACATGAACAAAACAGATTTTGACAACGCAGAAAAAGACTTTAAAAGAATTAAAATCATCAATGAAAAAGGTATTGTTTTGATACTATTTATGTTCAGTATCGAAGTATCAATTGTATAGCAAGTTATTGTTTATACTTAAAATCTATATCATATATGATTTGCTGGTGCATTATTGTTGTCTTAAATATGTTGTGGTTTTGCCCTAACACATCAGTTGTTCATATTAACAGAAAAACTATTTTAGAGTAGCAGAGCTGAGGAAAAACAAAGAAAAATCTCTTAATACTTTCATTGTATTTCTTATTTTTCTTCTTAGTACTTCTTCCCATTTCTGTTATCCTTCACCTTTTAACCCATTTATTCATGTTGAGCTGTATGTTGTGGTTGTTCTCTTTTTTTATTTTCATGAGAAAGATTTTTTTCAGAGGCTCTGAACCTCATAACAGAAGGTTGAGGATTTGTTCTGACAAGAGAAATCTAATGATGGTCCTAATAATTATTTAAGTGGTGTTTAATAATATAGGGGAGAGCGGGACACAAATTTTTTTTAAGGGTAATTGCAATATCTTTTTTATTTGATGTATAAACTGAAACAAACAAGTTTTTATGAATAAACCTTTTTAGGCACTGATTCAATCTTCTTAGGTTTCCAGCCAATTATAACTATGTATATAAATTTTTGCTTTTAGAGAAACGGTGCCATTAGGGTAAAGTGGGACTAGTATGAGTAGAAGTGGGACAAATAAATTTAAAACAATATTTTGACACAAATTATTAAATGTACTTTAAAAAAATGTTTACATTGGGGTGAAGTGGGACAGAAAAAAGAAATATTTATGCTTCGCTTCTTTCCATTGCCATATGGTTATTTAGACTGGTGAAAGCTTTTGAACATTTTTTTGTCGATTAGGTGATTTAATGATTCTGTCAAATATAATTTTTTTCAATTAGGTGATTTTCTGATTCTAAAATATATTATGACTTTTAAAAATCTCCATGGCAACATCAGGATCCAAATACTCTAAAAACAACTGACTTGAACTATATCTGCAATTTATTTTGTTAAATTGTTTAAATTTATTTATTTATATGAAACTGACAGAATCATAAAATCACCTAATCGACAAAAATATGTTCAAAAGCTTTCATTATCTAAATAATCATATGGCAATGGAAAGAAGAGCAGCATAAATATTTCTTTTTTCTGTCCCACTTCACCCCAATGTAAACATTTTTTTAAAGTACATTTCAAAAATAGGGCTTCTTGGCAGGGAAACAAAGCAATTTCTTCTAAATAGAGGGGAAGAAATTTAATTGTTTTCATTAAATAAAAGTATTTAGGCACCACTCCTAATTAGAAATTTCAGGCTGTCCCACTTCTTCCATGTCCCACTTCTCCCCACTTTCCCCTTGTACTTTTATCCATGTGGCATGCTGATGTTACACCTTTTCCTCCGCATAGAACATAGAATTCAATACCAGGCTACCTCATCAGAAAATTATGGATTGATAATATTAAAAGAGCTCTACATGTATTTTTACGGTTTACTATAGGCAAACGATAAGAGATTGTTATACTTTCTTCATCATATCAGACTATTGCCCCTTCCTTCTACCCCTCCTTCAATGCCTATTATCACAATTGCTCCTCGGTTTGACTACATCTGTTTGTTTGTATATTTTCATCTGTTACCTGTTAAGTCAATTTAAGGTCTTTGAACATTCTCTATGTTTTAAGCAGTTGATTTTCTATTGCTGGGGTGCCTAATAGCTCTTTCTATATATTAAAAACAATCTCTGCATATTGATGTATTAGTATCAGAACTTGAAATTGAAGTACTTTCATTGCCCTGTAATAAAATCAATATACTCTTATAGGTTGAGCTCTATGTTTTTTGACAAAAACACAATTTAGCTACTACATATAAGCATTAAAATGGTAACTCTTCCCCAGTTCCCCAGAAAGTTTCTACACTTCTGACAATTTTTCTTTTTTGAAAAAAAATTATTAATCCCATGCATTAAAAAAATTAGTATAAGTTAAATTAAAAAAAAAAGCATGTAATCAGTGGCGGATTAAGACTTCTTGGGGCCCGGGGCTATTTTTGTTTTTGGAGGCCTTTTTATGGGCCAGAGCCTAAAAATGACTCTTTAAAAAAAAAAAAAAGGTCCTCTAAAATTTTTTGGGCATTTTAAAAAAAAAAAAAAAGGCACCTAAATTTGCGGGGCCCGGGCTATAGTCCCCCCACCCCACCCCCTTAATCCGGCATTGCATGTAATTGAAAACATTGTATTTTGGGCACAGTCTAGTGGCAAAGAAATTCACTTGAAATAAAACCGCCATCTATATTCTTTCTTGATTTCTAAATTTTCAATAGTTTTCCCGGTTATTTTTTTAGTTTTCCCTCTATTTTCAATGTCATGTTTCACTAAGTCACTAATGTCATCCCCAAAAAAACACTCCTTATACTACTATACACTACCATAAAACTAATATACTACCACCTCTATGCCTAATAGTAGCCTTTAAGCATTTTCTAATGATTTTATCTCTTCTCCATCTAACAAATTGTCATCGATTGTTTGGGATCGTCCATAAATTACGCAATGCTAAATTTAACTAATAAACAAAACAAAAAAGATCAAAAATTTTCCTTCGCAGAATCTTTAATTAAACCACTAATTAAACGGGCGCTTTAAGTTTATTAAAAACTACCGTGTAAAAGAGCAAATGATCTACTTCTGACCTTTTTAAATTAGTTTAGCGTTTCGTAATTTATGGATGATCCCTTTCCAAATCTCGGTTCCGTCAGTCCGTAGCACATTTTTTCAATCATTATTTTGTCAATATTAGTGTTTCTTTGAAATCATAGGTTTTTTATTTTTGTTTCCTTTGTGAACAAGTACAAAATTTATGCATAACTATTTATAATTAATGCGTAATTATTGTTTTTTCTAACCATTATTATTAGCTTTTAACTAATTATTTTGATTTTATTGAGAAGTTCATTATTAATTCTGTGATGAGTCTCATATATCTGTTAAAATGTTTTTTCTTAAAAGATTTATCTGTAAAAAGACTTATAATCTCTTTTTTAGGTTTTTTTAACAAAATTATTTTTTGAAATTTCATGATTTTAAAAGGTCAAAGCAAAGCACGGCTCGCATGCTCTAAGGGATCAAAGAAGCAAATAAGTCTTTTTACCACTGCATTTATTTAAAATGAAAATCTTTTTGTTTATAGAAACATGTGCGAACGATTATTTTATATTGATTGAAAAGGAGAGAAAAAAAGAAGAACGAAAAAGAAAAGATATATATAAAAAAATGGTGTCTGGTAAAACGTAAAAAAAAAAACAACCGTTATTTTAAACTTCATATTAAAAAGTTTTAGTTTTTCACATAATTCTTATAACAATAATTAATAGTTCTAATTTTTTGTATTTGTCACAAACTTTTTACTTTAATATATAAAAACTTTATTTATGAATCTATAATTTTTTATATTTTTTTAAAAATTATTTGTTCATATTTAAAATATATTGTTTCAAAAGAGAAGAGGTTTTCTGGTTCAAAACATTCTCAATGATCTCACGTTGTTTTTCTTCGAGTGATTCCCAAAGCTGGTGGGCTTCTACATCATTTGCAAATAAGTCAGTAAAAATATCAGTTTTGAATTCATTAATGATGAGTTTTTGATTTTCTTTGTCCGGGAAACCAATTTTTGATATAGCATTTGTCAATCTCTGAGGTGTTGCGTTTGCAAGAATTCTCTGCAATACTATATCTTTTTTTGATTTGCTAACAGGCTTAGCTTTATAAAACGGAAATTAAACGTAAAATATATAAATTGTAATTATCTTAAAGTAATAAGGTTAATGTTAAATAAGGCTTACTAGCTTTAGGAAGTGTTTGTTTTCTCTCTTCTTCAAACTCTGGAAGCTTTATTTTAATGATCACTCTCTCGACCTCACCACCTCGACGAGTTGGACATTTTAATGTTTTGATCGGCTTTACAACAACTCCTTCTGCTTTGTTAGATCCTTAATTTACAAAATTTCAGTTCATTACAAAATTTCAACTCCTACTATATTTTCAAAAATAAAAACAATGTAGTAGGTAAAACAAAAATTTAGTCGAAGTCAAATATTTATAAGATCATCAAAAATATTTATTAGATCATCAAAAACATTTATAAGATCAAGATAAAAACTAAATTAAAATAATTTAATAAAAAAAACTAGATAGTTAAGTCTTAATTTGATAAACAAAATATTTTCGCAAAAAGTATGTAAAATATACTTTATAATAGGCAAAAGTACTGACCAGCTGGAAGAGGCGGTAATCCTAATAATTTTGGTATTGTGCTATCGAATCCTAGTTTGAAATTTAACGCTTGACTCATGGTGCCTATCATTAATGGTTGCAAGTAAAATATATCAAGACTTTTAAAAATCTCCATGGCAACATCAGGATCCAAATACTCTAAAAACAACTGACTAAACTAGATCTGCAATTGTTAAATTGTTTAAATTTATTTATTTTGTTAAATTGTTTAAATTTATTTATAGGCATTTAGTTTTATTGTAAAAATAATATTTCAAAATTTTATCAGTTGTAGAAGTGGTACATACATTATCTTGGAAATAATAACAAACGTAATAATGTATAGTATTACATCATTGTATAATATTACATCATAAATAACAATATTGCATAATATTACGTCATAAATAATGATGTATCATAAAAGTTCACTTTAAAAAGTAACTTTAATATTAACAGCGTAAGCTAATAATAAAGTAATTTATATATCATTTATTTTTATATTTTTAGATATTGATATATTTATCTAATAACAAATTTAATGTTCTATTATGAAGTACAATCAGTAGGATGTTCTTAGATCAACTACTCTTTTTTAATATGTCATTATACTATTTATTGATTTACATTTCAAAAATAAATAAAAGCATCGTACCGTTTAACCCTTCTTCGAATTGTGTCCTGTAGCCAATGTCGAAAGCACACCACCTGACGTCTGGACAGTATTGTATTTCTTTTTGTATTGGTTTTTGGTTTCCGTTTGTCGGTACATTGGAATAGTAACCTAATTAGCAAATTAGGCGTAACAATTTATTTTTTTAAAAAAAAAGAAAGATAGAAAAGCAAAAACTTTTGTTTACCTCCAAACAGTTCCCCATAGATAGAAACTTGTTTGATTTGTTTACCAGTTGATGTTTCAACCATACGGTAAATAGTTTTCATTTTCTCGGGGTAATCATTCATGAAACTAGCGGTAATGTGGTTAAAAAAGTTTTCGCCTTCCATTAAGAAATCTCTTCGACGACCGATTTGTACCCATTCGCCGTCTGTATGAAAACTGAAATTTGCCCCGTGTATTTTTTCTAAAACAATCCAAGAAGTTTTTTCCAATTCACTAGAACCGATAAATTTATTAATACTATCGGCCATTTTTTCATACTCTTCGAATATCATTTTTACTTTGTCCTTAACTCAAATTATTATTTAACTTAGATTTAAAAATAATTCTAAAAAGCAAAACGCTAGTTTTATGTTATGTTATTGCACCATGGTTTGTAAACAACGACCGTTAGATTTTATGGAAATGACGTTCGATTTAACTTGTATAAAAAATGTATTGCATCATTTCCATTGAAATATTTATGCATATGCAGCATATTATAATTGATTAGATGATGCAATAGGCTTTTTGTGATTGGTGTGAATATATAAATCAAAGTTAAAATATTCATTCCTTTTATGCGCAAAAATGTGTAGCATGTTTAACATTTCTATGACTACATATTCGGGAGTTTTAAATTATTTTCTTTTGTTCACTTTTTTTTGTTTATTTGTCTCAAAAATAAAAAAAAATTATTTCGAAAAAAATATTATTTCTATAAAACCGGTACAAAACGAATACCTTTTTTTTTTTTTTTTTTGTGAAAATACGATAAACAAAATTGAATTTTCATGTTTTGTACGAAACAAAATTTTTTACTTCGTGAAAAACGACAAGTATCATTTCGTGATTTTTTTTTTTACAAGAACGGAAATTAAAGAAAGAAAGAATATTAGTTTATTTCGCCGTTAAAAATATATTCACAAAGTACAAGAATATAAAAAGTACAATTGGCCGGAGCAAGAAGAAGACATAAATTAGCCCAGACAGCAAGTATATACTGGTCCGATAATGGCTAGCCAATGCCAGCGAATTCTATAAAGGTCCGATAAAGTTCCGTTCTTGTATTGCCAGTTCTGGGAAGCCGTAACAGGGCCATTGCTGAGCCTTTATAAAATTGCCTGAGCTGGGTAGCCGCAAAAAAGCCATTAATGGTCCAACGAAGATTTGCCGAAGCAGAACAACAGACATTGGGCCGATACTGGCCCATCAGTGGCAATAATGATATAAACAATATCATTTGTGTATACTGCGCCGAATTTTGCATCCATCTTGAAAGTCGTTTTTTTCACTTTTCATACAAATGTATCTTAAAACTTTAATGTTTAAAAAAATACTTTCAAGTGATTCTATATTGCGTACGTAATAATTTCTGAATAATTTTAAAAACTAATATTTATAAAACGAAATTTATGTTTTTTAAACAATTTCTAAATAAATTATTGCAATTAATTCTTTTGTTAAATAACTAAAGTTTCGTATGCCATGTGTTGCTACACTACAAATAACATAATTATCATGATATATTAACATTGTTTACATCAAACATTAACCATTAAATTGGTTTAATGTTTAAATTATTTTTTTTCCACCAAGCTAAAACTGGTTAAAGAAACTTAAAACCTAAGTTAGTTAAAAAAACATAAAACATAATTTATGGTAACTGAAGAATGATTGATATTGATAAAAATAACTGATAGAAATGTTGGCTTGATAAAAGAAAATACATAAAATATATGTATATTATTGTGTAGATTACTTGAACAATTTTGCTTTATTTTATCTTTTTGTTATCATATTCATAACTTTTCTGTAATATAATTTGATTGTTATTAATACATTTACCTTTTATATACTTATAGTTTAATAGGAATAATATAAAGATAACATTTTCTTCATAAATATTTTATTTATTTATTTTTTCTTCTCCAGGTATACCATATAAAATATACATTTATTATCGTGGTAAAAAGAAAAAATATATATAAAATTATTACGTATCAGATTGATAAAAATATATTAATATAACTTTGATACATTAATATAGTATAGATGAAAACTTAATATAAATTCTGGTATAATAACTATTATATATATATTTATTTTTTTCTATACTTTAATACCTAAAAAAAGGAAATCAAAGAAGATTCAGCATTTTTGGGTAAAAAACTCCAAAAAAAATCTTTTCGCAGATTCCCTTAATAGCGCCTTATATCTATGTCTATATAAAAAGTTAATCAAGTAAAATTAGAAATAATTTTTTGTAATTAGCTTTGTAATTAATATTTCCACTGTTATATACACACACACACATATATATATATATATATATATATATATATATATATATATATATATATATATATATATATATATATATATATATATATATATATATATATATATATATATATATATATATATATATATATATATCCTTATAGAGTAGTCGAAAGAGTCTTTTAATGTAAACAAAGTCTCTTTCGACTACAATTTTAATTACCTCGTCTCTTAAACTGTATTTGATTGTCGTCGAAATGTCAAAGCAATTAAATTATTGCGGAAGTACATTAAATTTTATTGTTTTTTAAAAAATTTTTAAAAAAGCGCAATAATAACGACTAGAAAGTTTTTTTTAATTAGAGGTGTTTTTGATTTTTTTTTTTATTAAAAAACATTTTTAAAACATGGGTAAAAGTTGCTACATGGACTATCTTATAGCCTGCTGCTACAAGGGAGTGTTTCTACATCGACTATCTTATAGCCTGACTCGCAACGGAGTGCTGCTACATCGACTGACAAATAGCCTGACTCGCAACGGAGTGCTGCTACATCGACTGACAAATAGCAATACTCGCAAGGGAGTGCTGCTACAACGACTGACAAATAGCCTGACTTGCAAGGGAGTGCTGCTACATCGACTGAGGGTTTGGTTTGGGTAGTCTATCGGGTTTGGTAGGCAGTCTATCATTTAAAAAAAAAAAAATTTAAGTTTTTTAAGTTTTCTGGTCTGGTTTATTAACGCGCTCTGTTTATGGGAAACTCTTTTTGACTACCATGCAAGAGTAGGGGAAAGCGGGGCAACATGGCGAGCGTTTTGAAAGCCCTGAGTTGTGCAAAACTATAAATCGTGAAGCCATAATACTTTCTCAGTATGTTTATGTTGTTAAATTTTTTCATTGCCTGCATGAATTTTCAGTTTGCAAATATAACAATTTGAAATAAATATTAAAATAAAAAGTTCATAAATTTGTCATCTGGTCACGTGACCGGGGCAAGATGACTTATTATGCAATTTTTACCTCCAATTTTATAAAATTTTTAAAACTACCAACAACTCTAACTAAAGTAACAAAAAATAAACACAAATTGCAAAAAACTACTTCTAAAGAAGTTAAACTTGAAGGGCACCATCTATTATGAGAAACCGAAAGTGAGGAATTTTTTTTTAGGCGCTGAAAGTAAACTTATGTGTATAAAATTGCGTTAATAATATTTCAAAAAGCCAATTAGTGTTTTAAAATACAAGATGCAAATACAGTTTTTTTTTCACTCAATTTTAAGATTTTTTGTTGAGTTGTTATATGAAAACCCATCTTGCCCCATTCGCCATGTTGCCCCGCCTTCCCCTATATATATATATATATATATATATATATATATATATATATATATATATATATATATATATATATATATACATACACACACACACACACACACACACACACACACACACACACACACACACACACACACACACACACACATATATATATATATATATATATATATATATATATATATATATATATATATATATATATATATATATACACATACACACACACACATATATATATGTATATACATTTTATTTATTTATTTTATTATTATTATTATTATTATTTTTTTACTTTTATATTTTTTTTTTACTTTTTTTTTTTTTTTTTTACAAACTAAGAATATGCAGCTTTGATTGCCGTTTAAACGACGATATTCCATTTAAGTCTTTTAATTTTTGATTTTTCAAGTTTTTCCATATTTTAGGACCCTGTGACATAATTGAAAATTCAGAACCCTGAATTTTAGTTTTTTTAATATAATAGTTATGGAAGCTATTTGATCGTAGATTATAACTTTGAGAAAATGATGACGAGAATATGTCTAAAAAAGAATTTGGTAGCATATTATTTTTATGTTTGAACATAAAAATAAGAATCTGATGTAAGTTAAGTTTTTCCAAGTTTAAGACTTTCATATTTTTCATCGCATTGGAAGGATTGTCCATTCTACCTAGATAATGAATTGCTTTACAAGCATGGTTTTGCAAGCCTTTTAGTTTGATTAACTTTGTTTTGTGTGTATTAGCCCACACTATATTAGCATATGTGAGATGACTGTGAATTAGACTAAAGTAAAGTTTTTTTCTTGAACAGAAATCAAGAAACGGGCGACATTTATATAAAATACCTATTGCAGATGATATTTTTGTTTCGATGTGTCCAATATGATTTCTCCATGATAAATATTCATCAATATGAACACCAAGAACCTTTGCATATTTTTCCCGTTTTATTGTTATGTTGTTAATGAGCAATTCTGGAATTTTTAACGGTAAAGACATTGATTGACCTTTTTTTATGAAATAAGATGTAGCTGTTTTTTTCACAGTTTAAGGATAGTTTATTTGCTCTAAACCATAAAGTAAAGCTTTCCAGTTCAGTATTCATTGTTTCGAACATCGATTTTAAATTACTATGATTAAAAAATAAAGTTGTGTCATCAGCATACATTATTGAAGATACTATAGATGATGCTTTATGCATATCATTGATGTAAATTAAAAACAATAAAGGTCCTAAGATTGAGCCTTGAAGAACCCCACACTCAATATCAAGAACACTTGAGTCTTTGTTTATTACAAACTGCTTTCTGTTACTCAGATATCTTTTTACCCATTTATACATTAGTCCTTTGATACCATAATGTTTTAATTTTGATAGTAAGATGTTGTGGTCAACTGTATCAAATGCCTTTGTAAGGTCTATAAATACTCCCAATACATGATCCCCTTTATCAAAAAATTGAAATATTTTATTAGTGAGTTCAATGATAGCATGTTCTATTGAGCATCTTTTTTGAAAAAAATATATTATAAGAATGTTATTGTGTTATTGAATGTTAAAGTTTTTGAAGTCAAAACATGGATACTAGGGCGGATCCAATTTAAAAATTTTTGAAATTTGATTTGCCTGAGCTGCGAATCGATGTCTTTTAGTGAAAAAAGAACCTTACTTTTTTTTTTTTTAAATTTAAATGAGTTTTAGAGGTTCCTCTTTGGATTCTAAATTTATGACGGATCCTAATATTGTTGAAATTTTTTTCTTCTAAGGGGCCATCCATAAAGGACGTCACCATTTTTTAGCCAATTTTTGACCCCCTCCTCCCCCTTTGTCACCGGTTGTCCTTTTGCCCTATACCCCCCTTGAAAAGGACGTCATAAAATCCTGACCCCCCCCCCCCTATTTTTAACTCTAAAAAAATTTATTTCATCTCGCAATGGTGTTTGAATCTGCTGCTACACCTTTGAAAAATAAAATTAAAAATATTCTCATACATTATCTTCTTAAAAACACATGTTTACGTAGTTTTTCATGTTAATTAAACTAAAATAAAAAGTCTATAAAGTGACGTCCTTTTCTGACAACCTCCCCCCCTCCCCTTGTCCTTCTTTGTCCTTTTTAACTCAACCCCCTCCCCCCCTATTTGGATGACGTCCTTTATGGATGGCCCCTAAACTATATCAACCTGGTACTCAAAAGAATAATACGCTTATTTTGAATATAATATTTGTTTTAATTCAAATTAAAAAAAAAAAATAATGTCATTTTTTTCATTAAAAAATCCCTGTCTTCATCAAAACGGGGGTTTTAAGGTATATTTTTGCAATATTTTTTTCACTAAAAATTTTTTTTTATAAAATTATTATTGATAAAACAAGCATTTTTTCCTGCTTTTTTTGAGTCCAAGGTTGATATAGTTTAGAAAAAAAAAATCAAAAATATTAGGATCCGTCAAGAATTTAGAATCCAAAGAGGAACCTCAAGATCTCATCAAAATCAAAAAATATTTTTTTACTTTCATCTTATAATTAATAGACATTGATTCGTGTCTCAGGAATATTGATTTTAAACTTTTTTTTTTGCTATGAAAATCGATCCACCCTAATGGATACCTAAGTATTACTAGCATATGAAGTACTAAATAGGAAAAGTTACCAAATCTATATATCTAGATTTGAACATATGAACAAAAGTATTTTTAACAAAATAATTAGAAGAATTTGTTGTTGACTTTATTATTTTTTTTCTAGGAGTTTAATCATTATTTAATTTTTTTTTCAAATATATTTGCTAATTTATTTGCTTATATCTACAATAAATAAACCAACAAAGTTGTGATACATTTTATTAGTGTTTAGTCTAACAAAAATAGGTGCCAGACTTTAATAGCTTTTTACAGTTTTGTATATATTTATCGTAGATTTAAAAAATATAAGTAAGTTATATTTTATCGCTTTCACAATTTCTAGTAATAAATATTTTTTTTTTGTGGGTGTTTACGACTACTGCACCGGACCACACCGGACCACACCGGACTACACCGGACCACACCGGACCAACACCGGAGTATAAAAAACAATTTTGGTAGAGCGAAACATACGTAAGTTACATTCGTAATATATAAATGTTTACCCCAAAAAAAAAAAAAAAAAAAAACTGAATAATTTAAATTTTATAACAATTTTAATTGTGTTCCTACAAGTAAAAATATGTATTTTAGTCAGAATTTTACCGCATTCGTGTATTTCATTCACGCGGGCACACCCCTATCATATATTAATGTTTTTGATTTAAGTCAAAATAAATATGTGTTTTGATTTAAGCAGAGCGGTAGGCTTTTTTACGTAATTAATAAGTTATTCTTTTAGACTGCTTGCCCTAACCAAAAACCTTTTGCACATGCGTGTACACTCCACTGCGCCTGTCCCTATTTTAGTCAGTCGATGTACGGACACTTTGCTGCGCCTGTCTCTATTTTATTCAGTCGATGTATGCATACTCTACTGCGCCTGTCCCTATTTTAGTCAGTCGAAGCATAAGTCACAGTCCCTGTTGCTATTTTTAATTTAAATTTAGTTTTTTTTTTTTAGTTTTTTATTGAATATATATATATCACAAATATAACTTACGTATGTTTCGCTCTACAAAAATTGTTTTTTATACTCCAGTGTGGTCCGGTGTTGGTCCGGTGTGATCCAGTGTAGTATTCGTATAGGGGAAAGCGGGGTAACATGGCGAATGGGGCAAGATGGGTTTTCATATAACAACTCAACAAAAAATCTTAAAATTGGATGAAAGCGAAACTGTATTAGCATCTTGTATTTCAAAACACAAATTGGCTTTTAGAAATATTATTAACGCAATTTTTTACGCATAAGTTTAATTTTTGCGCTTAAAAAAAAATTCCTTACTTTCGGTTTCTCATAATGGATGGTATCCTTCAAGTTTAACTTCTTCAAAAGTAGTTTTTTGCGATTTGTGTTTATTTTTTGTTACTTTAGTTAGAGTCATTGTTAGTTTTAAAAATTTTATAAAATTGGAGGTAAAAATTGCATTATAAGTCATCTTGCCCCGGTCACGTGACCAGATGACAAATTTATGAACTTTTTATTTTATTATTTATTTCAAATATTTATTTGCAAACTGAAAATTCATGCAGGCAATGAAGGATTTTAATAACATAAACATACTGAGAGAATATTATTGCTTCACGACTGATAGTTTTACAATAACTCAAGGCTTTCAAAATGTTCGCCATGTTGCCCCGCTTTACCCTACATTGTTTATTTGTCAACTATTTTGCTTATGAAAAAATATTGTTGACCGTTTCATTTTTTGGATTCTTGTTTATATATCATTTATTGTTGTCTTTTGTAATAGAATTTTTTCTAATATTGGAGCAGTATGTCAATTTATTACATCCAAGTAATTAATATTTCTGTATAGTTATATCAGATCACCTCTTGATCTTCTGATTTTTAATGTGGGGAGAAAGGTTTATCAGTGAGTTTTTACATGATAAATCTTTTAAACTAAAAACATAAATTGCTCTATGTTGGAGTTGCTCAATCATAATAACATGTTTTCGTATATGTAAACTCTTTAATGGGGTTCAATATTTAAGGTGATGTCTAAATAATGATGTACTATTAACGTTAAATTTCATTTATCTAATAATTTCAATAAGTGTTTGATTTGTCCTAATGTCAAACTTCCAAAGTCATTTTTTCTCTATAATTTTATTTTTAAAACGCTTTCATTAAGTTATAAAGAATTGCCAATAATGATGCTATTAACCTGATTTTTGTTTTAGTACGTAGCATATATTTTTATATATTACGTTTTAGTATGTGTGTTCCAAACTTTCTGCAACTTATAATAAAACTCCATTCTATAGGTTTAATGCCTTTTCTTATTTTGTTATTTTATATGAAAAACTTTAAATACAAATAGTTTTAATTATTAGATATCATAGTATTGATGTTTTGTTTTTAGAGTTTGTTTGTGATGATTAATGTGCCACCACATAAATGTAGCAAATATTAATGAAGCTATGGCAATAAACTTAATGTTGACACAAAAATGCCAAATCTCAAGTTAAATGGTTTATCTAAATCTTGTAAGTTTACACTTAAATAAGTTATTGATATTTCTGTTTTCAGTGTTTAAGTGAAGGAAAAGTTTTTTTCCCTTATTTTTACTATTACTAATGACTAGATTTACTGTGTTTTATAAAATAGTTTCTGTGTATAAAAATATTTAGGAAGATTGAGAGACATTTTATTTTTTATTTTTAAATTTTTTATTTATTTTTTGTTCAAGTAACTTTTACAATAAAACAATCAATAAAATACATACAATAAGAGTTACAAATTTTGTTGACTCTACAATAAGAACGCAGATACTTGCAGAAGGTCATAAGATCTTGTCATTGAGAACCGCCTAAACAGATTTTAAATTAAAAAATGTTTAAGATGCTTTAAATTGTAATTATACTGTGGCAACATTTCAAAGTTATCTATTTATAATAAAATGATAAATTGTGTGTCATATACTTTATTTAGAATCTGCTGTGAATTAAATTAAATATCATAAAAGGTGAAATCTCAAGACATTTTTAACAAAGTTTTGGTCCATAATAATCGAAGTACCACATGTTTTAATAAATATATTTTTAAGTATCCTGCATTTGGTTGTAATTGTAAATTTTCATTGTGATATTCATAACATTTTAGTTCACAAAGTTATAAAAAGATTAAGGATCTTTTTATAACTTTGTCTCAAGTCTATGTAACTATGATTTGTTGTTAATGGATTGAACTTTTTCGTCAATAATAAAAATAATTGTTATTGTAACATGATAACCATGTTGTTTATAAGTTGTGACCATTTTGTATACATGTGGTTACTATATTGTATAAGTATATATGTAATAAATTATTAGGTTGTGTTTATGTTTGTTTTTATTTTATTAAGTTAAAACGGATGCAAGCACTAAGAAGAAAATAACGTTACAAATTGAAGCAGAAATTTAATGAATCATATTGACGATTGGATATGAATCGCACAAAAACACCATTGTCGAATGGTTATGAATCAAATATTTGTATTATAATTGCGTAAATATATTATAAAATTTAAGCCTGTTTTTTAAATTTATTCATAATAATTAAAATTGACAATAATCATGTGTTTAATACATTTTATTGTCCTTAAACTCATGAAAAATACGCCAATTTTAAACCAAAAAAATTATAGTCGATTATGCTTAAAACAACTTTAAATAATTAAGAAGACGGGGTCTAAAAGGAAAGTATAGGGATTTCAAATAGGATTGCCCAATGAAAATTCATAACAATCCCATGCGCGACCCAGTTAGTTAACAAAGACAAAATCACGATGGTACGGTAAAATACGTATGTAAAATATGTATGTAAAAATGCCTAATCGTTGTTCTGCCATTCTTGTCCCGCACTGGCTAGCCGCTGTTTTGCCATTAGTAACGCAAATAAATATCCGTAATATATAATAATCCGTAATATATAAGCAACAGCATTTTAGAAAAGACAATTTTAAGATGTTAAGAAATAAAAAAATAAAAAAGCAATAAAATAAAAGAAAATAAAAAAAAATAAATGATTAAAATATAGTAATAAAAATGACAAAAATTTTCTGTTTTTGGTTATAAACGGAACGTGATTCGATATATATATATATTGTATATATTATTTTCTTTCAAAATAATACAAAATTCAAATAAAATTTCTGTTCCAATATCATAAAATATATCAAGAAAATTGTAGGTATCTTCAAGAATATATATTTTCAATGAAAGTACTAAATAACATCTTAATTTAGATTTGAATTGCGGAAATGTTTATTCTTTAATATTAACAATATGCTGAAAGTTTTTCCACAAAATCGATCCCCGGTACTGAATAGAATAAGAACATAACTTTAGATTATATTTTTGAGTTACAAAGTTATTTTCTGAGAACTTGGTGGGTCTCAGAAAATAACTTTGTAACTTTGTTGTATTATTTATTGCTAGTCTTGATCGTACAAAAACTACATCGGTACAAACATTTGTGCCAAATACCCCCCTAGTTGCCCATTTTGACAGTAAAATTCTACCAGACACATATGGAAACCTGGCTGACAGGATGCCAATTGTTATATCAGGTTTAAATGTTGAAAAACTATCAGCCATTCCTAAACTTTCCATGGGTAATGGTGAGCTTATGGGAAACTTGGTTGTTGAAACATTGGAAAAATGGAAAGATGTTCCAGATTGGCTGGCAGGTCTTTGTTTTGACACAATAAATTCCAACACTGGTGTTCGCACTGGTGCAATTACTATCATTTAGCAGGCATATGATAAACATTTACTTTTTTGAGCCTGCAGGCATCATATCCTTGAAATTATTTTGGCTGCAGTATTTGACCAGTTTTTCCAGTCTTTAGGACCACAGATTGTAATACTTCGTTGGTTCAAGGAACACTAGAAACTTATTGACACTACCCAATATAGTACGATTGAGACTTCTGGCATTGAAGTCAAATCTGAACTTACAGTTGGTATCTGTGTATGGTTAAATCAAAAGAAGAAAAATATGTCAGAATTTCTTAGGAATCAACTCTCTCATAAAAATAAACCACGAAAAGATTACCTGGAGCTCATCCAATTGACCCTTATCATATTGGGTGAAAATTATGATGTGACTCATTTCAGTCCTCCAGGTGCCTATCATCGTGCCTTTTGGATGGCAAAAGGAATATACAGTCTTAAAATCTATTTGTTCCGTAGACAATTCAAACTTACAGCATACGAACTACAAGGTCTTTGTTGTATCATTATTACGATTTATGCGAAAATCTGGCTTAAAGCTCCAAACAGTTCTAATGCTCCATACAATAACATTTGTCTACTCCAAACTCTAGAGTCTTATCTTTCTGTAGACAAAAAAGTAGCAGATATAGCAATTAAAAAAATGAGAGGACATGTGGCATTTGAGCGAAGATTTGATTGGACTTGCATTATTTTCTGATTTGGTTCCAAATAGTGAGAAAGAGGCTATGATTGTTGCTCTGAAGAAACCACCAATGAAAACTGATCTCAGAAGAGTTGATTCAAAATTAGTTGACATCTATCAGGAAAAGACTTTGTCAGATTTTGCTACTCAAAGATCAATTAATTTGTTCACTGCGCTTAAAATTGAACCTATTTTCTTGCTTACAATCCAGCTGCATGGTTTTTTTTTTTAAGCTTACAATTTTAAACTTATTTTCCTGACCACAAACCACAGGGTAGTCCAATTAAAATTCAAAAACTATTTTTTTATATATAATTTTGAAATGGTCTAGTATGCATGTATACATATGTGTGTGTATGTATGCATATGTATGTATATATGTGTGTTCATGTGTGTGTATGTCTACATGTGTATGTATATATATGTATATGTATGTGTATGTGTGTATACATATATGTATATATATATATATATATATATATATATATATATATATTATATATATATATATATATATATATATATATATATATATATATATATATATATATATATATATATATATATATATATATATATATATATATATATATATATGTACCTTTACAACACATTAACAATATATGTTCCCAGAAAATTAAAATAATGCAACAAAATTAAATATGGGCGATTCACTCTCATACAGTATAACCTAGCAACAAAGTCACCAACAACAACAATACTGACAAAAGAATAAAGAGAAAGAGCTTGGTCAATTGCTTGATCAGAAAAAACATTCCAAAACGAAAGAACATAAAAGAATACTCAGAGAATTCAAACCTAGATTTAAACCATAGTCACCTAACAAATTAGTGAATTGTTATGTATGTAAATGCCTAGGCCAAGCATGTGAATATTACAATCTTTACAAATTAAAGAAAGATATCAATCAACACTACGACAGTGAAATCAAATTAGTCTCACAAAGGTTAAGTGAACTTTGCGAGAATAAGGATTTGAAATAAAAGTTAAAAGAATTTAAAAAAAGTTAAAAGAAAATAAAAAAAAGAAAAAAAAACAAACTTATAAGATTACTGATATGTATTATACTTTTTGGTACACTATTTATTTTTGGATTTTTAAAAGAACTTGACTCATGGATAGCATGGATAGTACTCAATACACTGTTAGTACTATCATATTTTATAGCTATTTTGGAATCAGCCTCTTTGAGAGCAAGCACAGAGTTTGGGAAACCTGACTACCAGCTGTCTTCAAAAAAGCATATCCTACAAGGCAGCATGATATTAGGCAGGTTTTACTGGGTTACATGGTTCCAGTAGCAGTATGATCTAACAAAAATAATCTTAACCCCCCCAAAAAACGAACAAAATATTATCTATCTATATAAATAACAATGAATATATAAACAATAATGTAAACTAAGAAACAAATTTAAAAAATCTATACCCTTTGATGGATGAACTTTGAGGATGTTTGTATCTCATATTTAATAAGAATTTTCTGCATTTTGTAGAGTGCCAAACATAGAAAGCGTGGTACTTTATCGCTTCATTGCCTAAAAATAAATATTATAATAAATTCTAATTAACAAAAAGTAAAAATAAATACAATAACAAACTTAATATTAATGATAATATATTATTAATTTAATAACAGAAAAGTAAATAAAGAAATAAAAAAAATTAAAAGATTTACTTATTTCTTCCATGGTTGCCATATTCTAAAAAACTTAGAAGAATTGGCAAATTGGCTACAAAAAAACTTGGTAAAAGAGTAAGAATTCAAATAAAGTTTTATTAGAGTGTTTACTGAAAAAAAAAACAGTAAATAAGTAGTTTGGAGTAAAAGACTGAATAAATTAAACCTTTAACTTTAGAAAATTTAAAAAAATATTTTATTTAATATTTAAATGTTAATGGCCATATAACCGTCTAAGTCAAACATACATATGGAAGTTTGACTGAGACGGTTATACCTAATAAATTTAACTGTAACTTTAAATTTTACACTATTAAAAACATGCAAAATCTTTACATGTTGTTAACAGTGTAAAGATTAAAGTTATTTATTATGTATAAACATCTCAGTCAAACATCTATTAACTTAATGGATTTAAAGATTTTTAACTTAATTCGAAAGTTTTTCGTGCCAGAGTGTTATCCATTAAATATTTTAACTTATATGTTACATAAAGTTTGTATCAAATAAAAAAACTGGCTACCTGTTCAATTTATTAATCTTTGCGGACTGAATTAAGTAAGAAAAAGCTTATTAAGCAAAAACCTTTTTTGACTTTTCTTGGTATTTGATTAATTTAGAATATCATTAAGTTGAAAATATTTAAGTTTAATGCAGAAGTTTGATTTTTATCATAAGCATGTTTTATAACCTTGAAATTCCCCCTCTTAAAAAAGAAATTTTAAATATCTTTTTTTAATTTGGATCGGGGATCTCTTGCCGTCTTTATATATTCCAGGCACAAGAATCTTTGATAAATCAACGATAATTTTATGTTAAATTAGCCGTGGTTTTTTTTCTATTTTTTTTTTTTTTTAAACTTTATAAAATTTAAATTTGCATTATTGCCTAAAATCTTTTTAAAATTTAACTTTAACTTAAGAGCCGTTGTCTGAAAAATGTAGGCAAAATAAGCAAATTCTGAAAATGATGTCTTCAAATTGCCCTCTCTTTCAGATATTTTGTAAAAAACAATGAAAGTAGACCACTGGTAATTTTTTATTTTTTATTTTTTTTTTTATTTTTTATTTTTTTTCAGTTTACATTATTTACATGTCGTGATTTCCATGTAATATAAACATATAAACTTGGAATCTGGAAGAAGATCATATTGATCTTGTCGCCAGAAGCATATAAAAATTACAATATAAATATAATATAGTATAATACAGGTAGTTTATAACAAAATAAGAATCCAAAACATTTGAAATAAGAAATGGTTAAAATAATATCTCAAAAATATTTCAATATATTATCCGTAGAAAAAATAATATTCTTTAACTTGTTTTTAAAAACAAAAAAACAGAAAAAGAGATAGATGAATCTAAATTAGGCTGTACAATTTTATTCCAGATATAAGGTGCTCGATAATCTATACAAAATTGATTAAACTTTGTTTGACAAAAGGGTTCTTTTAAATAGTTATTATTTCGCAAACTATATTTATTCTTTACTTTAAAGGTAAATAGATCTTTAAAAACATGAAATAAGCGGTTATTCATACAACAAAACGTAAAACATAAAATATTGAACAAGTTAAGTTCATAAAAATTTAATACATTCATATCTTTAAATAGAGGTTTTGTATTTGAAAAACGATTTAAAAAATATATTATTCGCATTGCATGTTTCTGATGGCGGTAAAGACGTTGCAACTTACTTTTACCTGTACTTCCCCAGGCAATATTTGCATAGTTTATATAGCTATGAATAAATGAGTAGTATAGTTGTTTTAAATTATTTTTATTTAGATAATTTCTGGCCTTATAGAGGATACCAATACTTTTCGCAACTTTTGTTGATATATAATCAATATGAGCTTTCCATGTCATATTTTCGTCAAGATAAATACCTAGAAATTTTAAAACGGAATCTTTTTTTATTTCTACTTTGTCAATATAAAGTTTAGGTAAATCTTAAGGCAAAAAGCGTTTTTTTGTTGAGGAGTGGAAAAGGATCCACTTTGTTTTCTCAATATTTAAGGTTAATTTATTGCATTTAAACCAGTTAGTAACTTGATTAAGTTCTTTATTCATATCTAAAAAAATTTTGTTAATGTCTTTGTTTGACAAAAATAAATTGGTATCGTCGGCAAGCATGATGCTTATAAGATTCGAGGCCTTATTTAGATCGTTGACGTGTACTAAAAAGAGAAGTGGGCCAAGGATAGAACCCTGTGGAACACCACATTTTATTTCAATTAATGTTTTATTTTGAAAATTAATAGGAAGCAATTCTTCTCCGTGGTAGACGAATTGCTTTCTATTTGACAAGTAGCTTTTATACCATTTGATCATTTTACCAGTTATTCCGTAGAACTCAAGTTTTTTAAGTAAGATATCATGATTGACTGTATCAAAAGCCTTTGATAAATCGACAAAAACACCAAGTGTATATTGTGATTTAGCAAAAGAATTTGAGACTTCACGTGTAAATTGAATAATGGCTTGTTCAGTTGAACTATTTTTTTTAAAGCCAAACTGATTTTTATATAGTAAATTATTTGAAACCAGGTAGTTGTATGTTTTTTCGAAGATAATTTTTTCTAATATTTTTGAAAACGTAGGAAGGATAGAAATAGGGCGATAATTATCGTAGGAAGGATAGAAATAGGGCGATAATAATTTTATCAAAAATTCCTATTCGTTTCGGAGATATTGGGTTCCAAAATTTGGCCCATTTTGTGAGGGCAATTTTAGCAACATTGATATAAAGACTCCGCGGGAAGTTTAAATAATATTCGCAACTTACTAATAGACATAAACCAAGTTTACCATTTTTATTTTTTGAATAAAAGACTCATATTTACGGATATAAGTCTTAAATTTTCAAAATAATCAGCGGTGATTTGGTTAATGTAAATTAAATAATAAAAATAGCGACACTTGAAATACCATTAGAAATTCTGAAAAAATCCAAGAAAAGAAAAAGTAAGGAAAGATTGCGTGAAAGTATAAAGAAACAAAGATTAGCATTGCATAAAACAGGACTTGAATGTAACTGTATAAGGCTGAAATGCTTCGATAATGTTAAAGAAGAAGATAGAAAAGTGTTAATAAGATATTTCAACTCTCTATCCAGCAAGAATGCTCAAGATTCGTATCTTGCAAGTTTAACAACTTTAAATAACATTTCAAAAATAAGACCACGAAACACTAATTCAAAAGGTTATAATAGCAGTTACAAATATAAACTTTTTATTACAAACCACGAGATACTTTCGAGTTCGTTTATTTATGTTTGTTTTTCAGCGTTTATTTCAATCTTTGGCATAAAGAAGGGAAGATTGGAGACCATTAAAAGAAGCCTTTTAACTAAAGGTAAATTATATATTTTCATTGAATATAGAATGCTTATTTTTAATGGAAGTTTTCTTATATATAAAAATTATTTTTTCTCATAATAGGTCACTCTCCCCAAGATAGAAGAGGTAAACACAAGAATCAGTATAGCAGTTTTACTCCTCAACTAAAAAATAAAATATGTGATCACATTTCTTCTTTCAGAGGTAGAGAGTCCCACTACTCTAAAAAAAACTAGGCGACTATATCTTCCTCAAGAATTAAGTATAACCAAGATGTATGACTTGTTTAAAATCAAGTATGCAAATGATAAATTGTCATATGAATCTTATCGCAACATATTTAACAATAGTTTTAACATTTCTTTCGGGTACCTTAGGACTGACACATGTTCTAAATGTGATGACTTTAAAATTAAAATTGATGCAATAAAAATTGAACTATCTTTTAATTCAATATGTACAAAGCCTGAGCAACTATTGCACGAGCTTGAGTTACAGAAAGAACAGCACCACAAAGATGCAGAAATATTTTATGTTAGGAAAATAAATACTCGGTTTAAAGCACAAAGGGAGTACAAATTTGAGGCAATTGCTTTTGATTTCCAAAAAAATCTTAATTTACCAAATCAATCAACCAACGACTTTTACTACAAGCGAAAATTAGCATTTTATTCATTTAATATTCACGTTCAAGTAATGAAGTTTATTTGTATTGTTATGATGAAACTATAGCTAAAAAAGGGGCTGATGAGGTAACTTCGATGTTATATAATTTTTTTATAAAACATTTAGACAAAGAAATTTGATCTGTAGAGCTATTTTGTGATTCATGTGCTGGCCAAAACAAAAACTATACATTAATTCGTTTTATGAATTTTCTTGTTCATGAAAAAAAAAGGTTTTCATTCTTTTATGGAATGTGATAAAGATATGGGATTAATTAATTTCAAAACACCCACAAGTGATCTATCAGATTGGATTAAAATATTCAAAAATGCTCGTAAAAAACCCACTTTGTTTTATGCTATAGAATTAACGCAAGGTATGGTTAAAAGTATAACTGATTTTTTATGAGACCATTTTATAATAATAAATGTCTAATTCCAACTCGTCCTCTTCGTGAAATTTGTTTCAGAGGAGAACCTTTTATTATCAGAAAAGAAACTTTGCATTAAATAACTTTTTGTGCTTACAGTTTTGTGACACCTGCATAGGTATAGTTATATAGGTATTTAATAGGTTAACCTTTAAATAAAAAACAAATTGAACTTTGTCATCAACAGTGATATTTTTGAATAAAAGATTTATAATAAAAATTAAAGCCTTTCGTTAACGAGAACTAGAAATATTACTATAATTATTTAGACAACTCTCGATATCTCGAACCTCCAAGGGACCGATTAATTAGTTCGAGATGAATGTTCGAGTTATCGAGAGTATAATCCATAAATAAGGGTTAGACTGGATTCAAAAAGGTTCGAGATATTAAGTATTCAAGATATCGAGAGTTGATATTGTCGTGCACGAAAAAAGAGCAAAAATTGAAGCCTTTTGTTAACGAGAACTTTATTTATTTTCTAAACGAAAATATCAACACTAAACAGTATTTTTATTTTTAGTTCAATCCCCTAGACTTTTTAACGGTCAATATTAGGTCTTGGTGGTGAGGTTGTTAGGTAAAATTAGCTTCTGCCTAATTTTATTTACATGCTAATAAAAAAAAATTAATAATTTAGGTTTTTACTTGATCTAAAAACTAATAAAATAAAAAAAGACACTTTTCCAGGGAAAAAAAGGCAGGTTCCATAAAAAACCTCACTTGAAAAAAGAAAGTCTATAACTATATTTAAATTAGAAATATAACTTTAATTGCATAAAAAACTAGTTTTTTTTGTAATATATATTAAAAATTTTAATCCTTTCCCTAAAAATAAAAAAGTTATATAGGTTTAAAAGTTTAAAAATGAGTTATCGCAAAATGAAAAAATGTGACCCTGCCGTTTCTTCCTGTGGAGTCTTTATATGACACGCACATTTATTATTAATTTTTTTGCTAATCTGGGTAGATTTCTACAGTAAAATTAAAAATCCAAAATGGTTACATTTTTCAGTTGTCCAGAAATCATGGTCCGAAACCACTAAATTTGAAACCCTAACTTTGAGCTTTAATATCTTCTAAGGCCATTACTTGCACGTAGTTTTCCTAGGTGTTTTTGAAAGGCACTAAGGCCTTAAATTGGTTTTAAGACCTTTTTAAAATTTTTTAAAATTGGTTTTAAGGCCTTAAAGTGTTTTTAAAAGGCACTAAATTGATTATATGGAACAAAATTTATGTACATGCAAGGACCTGGGACTATCTTGCCAAAAATCACTGTTTAACGCGCCTTGATAAATTACCCATAACAACCGCGGCCATAGGTCTGTCATAAACAGTATAAGTTATTTAATTTCCTTAGACACGCATCTTCCAAAACCTGAAAAAAAATCCATGTGCTCGGATGATTAAAAGTCTACAGAAGTCCTAGAAGTAGCCTTATTTCGCCAAATTTTTATCAAAAAAAATACCCTAGCAACGGTATAGATATGCTTAGTAACAGCTACATTAATTAGTACCTCGGTGTAGTTAAGGCGATTTACAAAATACTTGAATACTTTTATTTGGAATCAGCATGGTTTTGTCAGCATATTATGCCCAAACAAGATCTTTAAATGTTATAATTTTTTTTCCTTAAGGTTTATATAATATTTAAAGAAATTTTTCTTTTTTATATATAATTTTCAAAATCTTTTTACTACCCGTAATAATGTATCTAAAGAACATTATTTTTTTAGATCAATTCCGCTCATCGGCATGAATTTAGTTAAAATCTTTTAAAAAAGTTTCTTAATTTACTCCTCATCCTAGTTCTAATCGGTTCTGACTTATATTAACTATATATTGTTGTCAAAACACAATATTTCTATCAATTTTCACAAAAAATACTGGAATTCCGACCAAGAAAGAGCTTATAATTATAAAAAATTGCCATTAAATGATCAGAACAGATCATATTATTAAACTATAATGTTCATTTCACCTAAAAAACCTTATATATAAAATCTTTTTTAAATTTATTAAAAACGAGCGATTGTGATTTTAAGATGATTTTTGAGAAAAAAAAAAATATTCCACGGTCTGGGTTTTTTCGCTACAAACATTTTTATTTTATGATACCGCAAAATTTATTATTTTAATTGTTTTCGTCTTTTCATAATTCACAGACCAGACCATTTAACGGAAATATATCGTAGTCAACAAGATATTATACAGACTTTATAATATTTTAACTACACCGAGACTGCAATTAAAATTTTTCGTATAATACATTTTTATAACTGAACTGTAAAAGACTACTTGACAAAAATTACATTGTAAGCATTTAATGTAACGAAATACTTAACAAAAGGTTGAAGTGATGCAACGGCAACCGACTTGTTAAATATTAATTTGCACTCTTTAATGTTTCTTCTTAGGTAACGCAGTAAAAACTTCTAAATGTCATGATTGATATCTTATTATGTCAAATTTTAATTAAAGTTCTATTTTTAAAATACTCATTTTTTAAATATTATGTTGTATGATGTATTGTATTTGTTTCGAAATAGCATTCTGCAGCTAATTTTTACATTAAAATTTTATAATAAGTACTCACTGAGAAATAATAATTTGCTAGTCGATTTACCTGAACTGTGCTAACCTCATTTTAGCAATCAACCACGAACCTGGTTGATTGCTAAAATGAGGTTACAACAGTCAATGCATTGTTCATCGTCAGCAGCTATGATTAAAGGTTGATGTAAGTCTTGATCTATATGTGAAAGGGCAAAAGAAGTAGAGTGGCTATGCAAAGTGGAATTTTCACTACATTTGGAAAGATAATTACTCTTCAGATACCTTTTACCCTTTTCAAGGAAATTAGTAAAATTTTTTCACTTCCACTTTTCAGAACAGCAATCAAAGTTTGAAACCCATTAATGCCAGCTGCCGTGACACCATCAAGACCAGCCAAACCTTTCCTTTTTTCTTTTTTTAGGTTTTTTATTTTTTTAGGTTTTATTCCACAAAGAATTCTCCGTAATAAAGTATCGAGCATAGAAATAATTAGTTTCTTTGCAAATTTCTTTATAAAATGTGATTGTATGGCTAAACATCATTAAAATGGCATTAGCCACTTTTTGTTCATCTCCATTATCAAACTTTATTTTATTTACACTTCTTGCAGCAAACCTCGACAAAACATAAACTCTAAAAAATGTTCTATTTTTTCTGTGGCATTCGGGATATTTTGACTTTTTCTTTTTTGGTATGGAAAATCCTCTGCTTTCTTTTTGCAACTTGCGTGCTTTTTCTATTTGAAGTTTTATGAAATCAAAGATTTTCATTAATGTTTCTTTAGTGTTATGATTAATATTTGAAAGCAAAAGAATTTGTCCTAAAGAATCACTTTCTTCGAACATCTTAACTGGTTCAACAAGGCCTTCTGGAACCAATTGAGTTGAGGCGTCTTCATCCTCATTTTGGAAAAGCTGTAAAGTAGTTGTTGCTGAGCAAATCTATACCGTTGCTTGGGTATTGTTTTGATAAATATTTGGCAAAATAAGACTACTTCTAGAACTTCTGTAGACTTCTAATTATCCGAGCACATGGATTTTGAAAGATGCGTGTTTAAGGAAATTAAATAAGTTATACTGTTTATAGCAGACCTAAGGCCACGGTTGTTATGGGTTTATGAAGGCCTCTTGAACGCAAAAAGTGATTTTTGGCAGGTTACTCCTTCCTAGGTCCTGGCATGCACATAAATTTTGTTCCATTTAATCTGTTTGCCTTAGTGCCTTTTAAATACACCTAAAAAAAACTACGTGCAAATAATGACCTTAAGAGATATTAAAGCTCAAAGTTATAGTAAAATTTCAAATTTAGTGGTTTCGGAATATGATTTCTAGACAACTAAAAATGTAACCATGTTGAATTTTTACTGTAGAAATCTACCCAGGTTAGCATAAAATTTTTCAAAAAAAATAACTATTCATGTTTTTTTATTTTTTTTATTTTTTTTTTATTTTTCGTCATTTGACACATTTTACAATGTTAACCTTACATTCAAATAAATTTATACAAATGCAAGCTGACTGGGGCAATTAGAAGACAAAATGTCTTATCATCAAAACCCTTCGTGAAAATAAAATTAAAAAATTTTTTTATAATTTCCAATAATATATAAAAGAGTAAAATTAAAAAAAGTTTAAAAAAAAACAAATTAAAAAGTTTGAAAAAATCAAAAAGTTGAAAAAATAATTTTTAAGTTTGACAAAACTAAAAAGTTTGAAAAAATTAAAAAGTTTGAAAAAATAATTTACAAATCCGTACATATGCCCATACATGTCCAATAAACTTCATAATATATATTTAAATATACAAAAGATATCTTGAATTAAAAAAGATTCCGAACATTTTATAGATTTAAGTTCATCTACTCATATTTTTTTTTTAAGCAAAATTAAAACAGACAAACAAAAAGAAACAAGAAGAATATATATAAGAAGGATATATATATATATATATATATATATATATATATATATATATATATATATATATATATATATATATATATATATATACACATACACACACATACACACACATACATACACACACATACACATATATATATATATATATATATATATATATATATATATATATATATATATATATATATAATATATATATATATATATATATATATATATATATATATACATACACACGCAAAATACATATATATATATATATATATATTTTTATTTAAAAAAATGAAAGAATGTATTGTTTAAATTTAGTAAGTGTTTTTTTATAGCTCTTTTAAATATAGATTTTATTTTTTTCATATTTTCGTCAAAAACCGAGTTCCACAAGCGTGGTCCCCGACATGTAATTGAGAAGCCAGACCTTTTGAGTAATATTAGTGGGATGTAGTAATTATTTATTGAGTGTCTTGTTTTATATTTATGATTAATAAGAGAGAAGTTTTTATAAAAATATTTTGGAATTAATTCGTTTTGAAGTTTTAAACATAAATAACAAGTTATGGTAGATGTTTAATTTATATACATTTAGGGCATTTATTTCCTTGAGTAACGGCTCGGCACTTTCGTATCTATCCATGCCCGAAACTAATCGACTTGCTTGCTTTTGTTTTGTGTAAATAGTTTTTAGGAAAGATGAGTGATTGTTTGCCCATGCAATATTACAATAGTTAATATGACTATGTATAAACGAAAAATATAAATTTTTTAAACATATTTTGTTTAAAAGAGGTTTAGTCTTATACATTATTCCTAAAGTCTTTGAGACTTTGTTCTTAACTAGCTTTATTTGGCTTTTCCAATTTAGATGTTCGTCAAAAATTATTCCAAGTATTTTCATTGAAAACACTCTTTATTTTAATATTGTTAATAGTTATTCTGGTAGTTAAGTGGAAGATTGTCGGATTTAGATGGTTTAGCAAACAAAATATATTTTGTTTTTTCAATATTCAACGAAAGCTTATTTGCTATAAACCACTCATTGAGATATGTTAGTTCAGTGTTTACATTACAAAAAATATTTTTTAAATTTGAATCAGAATAGAAAACATTAGTGTCGTCAGCAAAAATAGTATAATTAAGTATTTTTGATGACAAATAAATATCATTAATATAAATTAAAAACAGTAAAGGTCCAAGAATTGATCCTTGTGGAACTCCACAACTTATTGACTCAAATGGGGAGCATGTTAAATCAAATGGCACTACTTGTTTACGATTTTCTAAATAACATTGCAGCCACTTTAAGTTAGAGTGAACTACTCCTTAATTACATAGTTTGTTGATAAGAATCTTGTGGTTGACAGTATCAAAGGCTTTGGATAGATCTAGAAATATTCTGAGAGTGTAACTATTGTTTTCAAAACCATTTAGAATTTGGTTCAGAAGATCAATTACTGCATGCTCCGTGGAATGGTTTTTGCGAAAACTAAACTGTTTATGATAAAGAATGTTATTAGTTTCAAGATAATTGTACAGCCTGTTGTGCATAATACGCTCTAGTATTTTAGAAAAACAGGAAAGTATGGAAATTGGTCTATAGTTAGATTTTATCGAATCATCGCCGCTTTTGTATATTGGAATTATTTTTGCTAGTTTTAGTTGGTCAGGAAAAATGCCGTTTCTTAGGGAAAGATTAAAAATTATAAAAAGAGGTTTCTCAATAATATCAGAGACCGCTTTTACAACATCGGGGTTAATTTCATCTAGACCCGCACTCTTATTTGTTTTCAACATACTAATTGCTAGCCAAAGTTCATCAACCAGAAGCTCCGACTCATCCATTATGGAATCTGATTTTTTCAAAAAGAATTCAAATGATTTACTCCCCTCAGGAACTGCACTGGCTAGTTTTTTCCCTATATTTATAAAAAAATCATTAAATGTTTCTGCAATTTCTTTATTTACAAAAGCATCTCCTATATTACCATCTCTTTGCAATCTTTTTGGGAAATTATCAATTTTTACATTTCAAATGATTTACTCCCCTCAGGAACTGCACTGGCTAGTTTTTTCCCTATATTTATAAAAAAATCATTAAATGTTTCTGCAATTTCTTTATTTACAAAAGCATCTCCTATATTACCATCTCTTTGCAATCTTTTTGGGAAATTATCAATTTTTACATTTTTTTAAATGTAAAAATTGATAATTTCCCAAAAAGATTGCAAAGAGATGGTAATATAGGAGATGCTTTTGTAAATAAAGAAATTGCAGAAACATTTAATGATTTGTAAAAATTGATAATTTCCCAAAAAGATTGCAAAGAGATGGTAATATAGGAGATGCTTTTGTAAATAAAGAAATTGCAGAAACATTTAATGATTTTTTTATAAATATAGGGAAAAAACTAGCCAGTGCAGTTCCTGAGGGGAGTAAATCATTTGAAATGTAAAAATGATAATTTCCCAAAAAGATTGCAAAGAGATGGTAATATAGGAGATGCTTTTGTAAATAAAGAAATTGCAGAAACATTTAATGATTTTTTTATAAATATAGGGAAAAAACTAGCCAGTGCAGTTCCTGAGGGGAGTAAATAATTTGAATTCTTTTTGAAAAAATCAGATTCCATAATGGATGAGTCGGAGCTTCTGGTTGATGAACTTTGGCTAGCAAAAAAAACTACGCCTATTATTTCTTTAATTACATTCCATGTTTTTCTTGTATTCCCAAATGTTTTATTAAGCAATAAGGAATAGTAATTTTGTTTTTGTTTTTTTAACTTTTCGAAAGAATTTTATTTTTTGTATTTTATTTCATTTAAGTAGTTTTTTTTTTTTAATTTTTGGTAGTTTTTTTTTTTTTTTTCGATGACTTAATGAGTCCTTTCGTCATCCACGGACTAGCAAATTTTTAGAATTAATAATTTTTTTAACTTTTGAAAAGGCTTTTTCGTATTGCTTAGTAAACACGCGAGTAAAAAAATCATAGCCATTATTTACATCATTGCAATCAGTCAATACCCGACGGGCATTTGTTTTTAAAAGTTACTTTCTAAATGTGTTTTAAACGTCTTTTAAAAATTTTTGTTTAAAAGACGTTTAAAAGACATTTAAAATACATTTAGATCGTAACTTTTAAAAATAAATGCCCGTCGGGTAGTTCCCAGGTTATTATGTTGCTAAAATTGCCCCACAAAGTAGCGATTGCACTCCTTGCGCAAATATTTTTACAAAATGGGCCAAATTGTGGTACCCAAAATCTCCGAAACGAATAGAAATTTTTGAAAAAAATTACCAGTGGTCCACTCTCATTGTTTTATACAAAATATCTGAAAATAAGTTCATTTTGAAGACATAACTTTCAGACTCTACCTAGATTTCTCAGTCTCCTAAAGACCAAATTTTTTTATAAAATCGTAATTTTAAAATTCGATTTCCGGTCGCTTTTGAAATCAAGTATATATTTTGATTGTATCAAAATATATACCTTAATACTCAAATACGATATACCTTACTACTAATTTATGTTAATTTTTTTTTTCCTGAGCATTTTCTGCAAATGATTTTTAGCGATTTTTATTATTTGCAACAACTCAAATAGCATCAAATATTAATAATGCAGCACAACATTTTAAAGCTATCAATTTTTGTCAAGCTTTGTAATAATTTCAACAGTTCTTAGGCGTGATTATATTTTCTCGAAATTATTTTAACAGCTTTCAGACGTGATCATATCTTAAAAAAAGTTAATTTTAAGAAATTCTAAAATGATGTGACGGCCTTATTATAGATAATGATGTGACGGCCTTATCATAGAACACCGCGGAAGAGCTAATAACTAGAAGTTCGCGTCTCCTTTATTACCAATCTCACAAATGATCATAGCCATTTGTGATATTGATCATCGACCATCAAGTCTTTTGTTTAATATTTAAAAAATATTTTTGAATATCAAACAACATAATAGTTACTATTTTTAAAATTGTTTCGTTAAAATTAATCCTTTACTCCTTGTAAACGCTCACGCATCATGAAAGTACACGCTCACGCATCATAAATGTACACGCCATATCGTAAATTTACATGTTATATCGTTAACAACCATATTACGGATAACGCAGATTTTTGAGTTAACTCGCTTGTTCAAGTTTTTCTAACTCTACCTTATCGTTTACAATTGCAATACCAATACTGTGCGCCGAATGAATTATTGTTTTGCAAATACCAATTAAAGGCGTATTTTTAAAGCCTGGGTCTTGTCCTTTAACTTTTGCTATTTCATATATTTGCCTGAGAGAAACGCTACCAACTATTTCATGACCTAAAAATAACAATTTTTCCAATTAGTAATAATTAAACTATAAGGTGAGGGGATATCTATTTATTGGCTCAGCACCCAGAAATGTCTAGTTGTCGAAAAATAGTAAAGGTTATACAATAAAGTGACAGACAAAACAAAAACAAACGTTTTGCACCCTTAATATATTTTTAAGCTAAACAAGTTGAATTTACACCTCTTCATTTAATTACATCAATACTGGTATTTTCCTAAGAAAATAAGTATTATACATTTTATTCGTTGAATATTTTATATTTACAGGATTAGGATTTACTAACGTCTCATATTTTTTTGTGTTAAAAAAACTAGAGGACTGTTTTGATTATAAAAAAACCATGTTTTTCTGAAAGTTATATTAATATATAATGCAAGAAATTAATGTATTTCAAAACTTTCCCTTTTTTCTTTGATAGCCAAAGAAATGCTGTAATAACTTTTTCTATTGAAAGCTGTAATAACTTTTTCTATTGAAAAAGTTATTACAGCTGGCATGAAGGAGATAGTAAGAAATTTCATCCCTAATTTTAACTAAAAGAACCTTGAAATCATTTAAATTATTGCATTTTACATTTTTTTAATGAATATGGGCTAAATCTTACAGGAAGATATATGGACGATCACCAAATATTTTATTCGCATGAGGTTATACACTTCAAATTCCATTTAAATAGAGCTGCTGATTGACTCTTTTATCAAGAAATTTTAGTGGAAGTTTTCCTTCCTTGGAGAATGTACCAAAAACCAAAACTCCTGATGCATTTTGGTATCGAGGAAAAGGTCTTACACTATGTGGGATTTCTTGCAAACTTACTCCATAAACTCTGTTATTTTGATTGTTAAAGGGACACTCAAATACGAATAATTTCTCATCCGAAAAAAATTATTGGTGGGCCTCCGTGCCGTTTTTTTATCATTTCGCATCTCTTAACATGCTCAAGCTTTTTTCTGTTTATCAGACTAGATGAATTTTTTGTTAATAAGTTTTCATGCATACGTCTGTTTTAATATAATTTCTGATGATTTAGGGATTGGTTCCAAATTCTTTTGCAATTGATCTTCCTGCTCGAGAAGGCTTTTGTCTAATTCTTTCACAAACAACTTTTATGAATTTTTTAGCACAAACTACTAATTTTCTCCGTTTTATTTTTTGGTGGAATTTCATCTCCAGTTTCATTAAAACGTTTTATGTTACGATATACTAACTTGCGGCCACATTTGTAATTTTTAAATAATTAACGATTTCAGTTGATGTAAATGACCTTTTATAAAAACAAACACTCGTTTCTCACGCTTTCTAATTGATTTTTTTTGCCATTTTGAATGTTCCGAAAAAAAGATTATAGGTGTTTCTGAGAACTGATTGTTTCAACAAGCTTTAATCTCACAGTCTACAATGTTGTTTCAAAAAAAAAAAAAACCTGACCCATAATAAAAGATTTTTTTGGTTTCAGTAAGCTAATTTTAAAATTTTTTGAAAGATACGCAAGTTATTAAAAATCTTATTAACAACAAAAAATAGTTTTCTATTTTAAGATACTGTTCTTCATATGTTGTTAATGAGGACGATACTTAAGAACTGATGCCTATTAATTGTTGTTAATGAGGACGATGCTTAAGAACTGATGTCCATTAATTGTTGTTAAAGAGGACGATGCTTAAGAACTGATGCCCATTTGATATTTATTAAAAAATAAAAACAATAATCTTTTTAAACAAAAAAGATGTTTGAATATAAAAAAATAATAGCACATTTACATCATCTACACAATCAAAAAAATATATAAAGCAACGAACCTGGTTTTTGTGCTCCTTTCTCTATTCCAGCTGCTGCTTTTAAAAAATAAGTAGCGGGAGGATTTTTAACAAAGATATCAAATTTACCATCCTAATTATTACTTGTACAGTTAATATATATTAAAAAATATTATACAATTCTAATTTCAAAAGAGACTAGATCTACCACTAAATCACTATGAATTATGATCCTTACTTAGAAATACTACTAACTACTAGATTAGGATTCAAATTCTTAGGATAAATAAATTGATATTTTAATATTCATGACTTTTAATATTAACATACCTTAAAATTTATGACAGTGGGAATAGGAATACCAACTTTCACATTCTTTGTTTTTTCGTTAAACTCTTTAATAAACTGCATGATGTTTATGCCTCGCTAAAGAAAAACAAAAAACTTTTTCTAAAGTAAAGTAAAAATAAGAAAAGCATAATAGCTAGTATTTATCAATAGCATAAAAAAATCTCAATATTCATCAAATGACTTGATTTGGTTGGATTAATTTTGTTTCGAAATTCTTTTTCTAAAAGGATTTGCAAACCACAAATGTCAAAAAAAGATTCGATACTGATTATATAAGCAAACAATGAAAAAATATTTTTCAATATTTTTCAATACTTTCATTTAAATTTTGTGTCGTTATTTCCAAAAATCGTATTACCTAATTTCTCATATTTTATCATTAAAAATTTTTTATATATTTAAAATGAGAAAAAAATATTTTTAACCAATCAAATGTTATTAGGTTGCCATTAAATATTCACTTCTAACAAAGCTGAAGGCAACCACTAATTAAATATTCACTTCTGACAAAACTGAAGGCAACCACTAATTAAATGTCCACTTCTAACAAAGCTGAAGGCAACCACTAATTTAATATTCACTTCTAACAAAGTTGAAGGAAGCCACTAATTAAATATTCACTTCTATCAAAGCTGACTAATAAAATATTCACTTCTAACAAAGCTGAAGGCCACTAATTAAGTTGAGAGAACAAAGAAAAGAGTTAAAGAACCGCAGTTGACAGAAGATTCAAATGTTTGGGTAAAGAAAAAATGCCACAAAAAAAAAAGTAAATGTATGAGTCAGAAAAACTTGGTAAAAAAATTTTCTGAAGCACAGATGTTTAAAAAAAATTGCGGATGATTAAAATTGTTTTTCGAATATGAAGGAATACTTAAAGTAAAAGGATACAATTAGCTGAAAGGTGAGTCTGAACATGTGATAAAGTTTTGATTGATGAAGTGAAGCAGCAACCAACCGCAGGTTCAAAAAGATTAACAACGCTTTTTTGGATTGAAGAATTAAATATTAGAAGAACGTAACTCAAAGATTAAAAAGACGATTAAGAGATTCATAGAGGATCATATTATTTAAATGTCATTATTTTAAATATACTATTAACTCAAAAATAAATTACAATTACATAAATTACAATATGATTAAGTTTGGTATAAAAGATGCCTGGCAAGTAAAAGTACCTAGTACCAATGCAGAAGTGTATCGCTATGGGTAGTATCAATAAATGTACCATAATTTCAACAGCATCACAAATGCTAACATAGCATAATTATTATCTTTAGTTTTTGGTTTTAATCTTGTCACAAATCAGGAGGTGGAAAAATTTACAATGATTTACTAAGCAAAAAGTTTTTAACTCCAAAAGTAATAGAAGATAAATCATTCTTTAAATATTAAATTATAAATTAAATTATAAACTTTTTATAATTTAATTTATTTTTATAGCTTAATTTAGGTTCAACTTATGGTTTATTTAGTGTCGATTGAAGACAATCACAAAAAATTCACAGAAAAAACCTATTTAGTTTCTGTGTAATAAGATAATAGATAAGATTTCATAACATGGAGATAATCCACTGTTCTTCCATCATAAGTATAATCAGTACATACGGTTTTTAATTGGTTTCTTTAAAAAATTCAACTTTTTGTAGTTTGATTCTGGTAATTTGTTCTAGTCATTTTTGAAAAACAGATTTAGATTTCCTTTCACAGCTTTTTTGCTTCATATCATGTAAGTATGGGTACATTTCATTTATCTTTATGTTTCTTAGTTTAGAGGTGAAACCAATATATTTTCAGAAGTTGACTTTAATAAAGATTGTTCTTTTTTATTGTGTATTCAATTCTTTGGTAAAATAAACTTGCAGACATTAAGGTATGATTAAGCTTAAAATATAATATCTTTTATTTCTCGATTTTAGATTCTACAAAATTGATTATGAAAAATAAACAACAAAGAAAAAACCAGGACTTGTTTTGACTACTGGAATTATTAAAAAATAGTGAAATTTATGTGTAATGTTTAAACATGTGAAATGTTATAAAAAATTTGTGTTAGGAGAGAGCAGTAGTTGATATTTTTACTTTGTCTCTTTTCTCCATTTTGAACAAAAGTTTTATGATATTCTATTATAAAAGTTTTATATATTCTATTTGAGAAAGCATAACCTTTTGCAAATCTGCTGGCACAATAAAGGCATCTTTATCCAATTGAATCTACTTTAGCATATCTTTAGTAAATTGGTTGAAGCTTATTAGTGAATTGCTTGTTATGACTTTATGCCTTACGCAACTCACAATTTTCTTCAACATGATTTAGACTTTCCATTAAATGTATTTTGAAACTTTCACATAATTCACATTCTTTATTTCCTAAGAGAGTACTTCTGACATTTTTGACTTGTTGATACAAACTATAGAAAGGAGTAAATTTAAAAATGAATCCAAAATTCATTTCCCAAATATTTTTAAAGTTGCTTGGAAGGTATTGAGCACTGGTCGCATGTTTCCGTGTTTGTAAAAAATGTGAGGGTTGAATGTTTCTATATATTCTTTTTTTTTTTTTTTTTTTTTGTAAATCCAGAATTTCTTGTCTACAATTTCTGCTAAAGTTACTCTACATACGAAGTTATTAATTGTTTTTTTGTGTCATTACCCAACCAAATTGTTTACATAATAAAGTACTTATATTATATCAAATCTCATTAATTTGAAAACTGCATTACACTGATTATGCTTATGACAACAGTGTTATAGGGTGTGACTCACCCATTAAAAATGTCCAATATAAATGCTAACAAATCATTTTCTCTAGAATTAAGTGAAATGAAAATTAAAGAAAAAAAAAGTGATAATTTTGAGTTTGGAAACATTGAAAAAAAAAATTATTATCAACCAACATAACAGATAAACTAACAGAAGACCAGCAAAATGATAAGACAATATTTCACAAAAATGGAATTGAAAACCATAAATTGTTAAATTCACAGATCAAGTTGAAAAAACAACACCAGTACTATTGAAATTGAAAAATCCTGATAATCAAGTTGATGTGATGAAATCAGCCAAAATAAGTTTAAAAATAAATTTAAGACGTATTAATCTTGATTTAACCACAACATAATGTGAAAAAAAAAAAAATTAAAAATGATACTGAAATCGTTTAATCACTTGCAAACTTTACAAATTTGTTAGCTTCTCAAAGTATGGTCAACAAATGTAACAAATGTAACTAAGAAACTAATGAAGCCAGAACACTATTTTATACATACCAGTCTAACACAACTTTTGTTTTTAAGTTTTGGTTTAAACAAACATCTGAAAAACTACAATGTGTTTAGGATCAGGATAATAAAAGAGGTGGTAAAGTTTGTATATTAAAAATTCAATTGATTCTTCAGTAAGAAAAAAGAAAATGTTATAACTAAAACTTGTCCAACCCATACAAGAATGAAAACAGTTTAAATAAAGATTACTCTTATGTGATATTACTCATTTCTATGGGTAATATGTAGCTATGACAACAAAATATAATGGTATAAACAAACAAAAATTTTATTTTATTTTTCACATTCAAACTAGCTAATTATTTATTAAATAAAAAAAGAACTTCTGAAAGAAACAGAATAAAAATTATAAGTAATAAACAACAAACAAATTACCTGACCTAATGCTGGACCAAGAGGAGGCGAGGGTGCTGCTTTTCCTGCAGTGATGTACATCTTAAAAATTCCGGCTGTCTGTTTAACTGCCGCACTTTTGGCAGCTACTTTTTTGGCAGACATTGATTTTAGAGAATATTTATTAGAGATTGTATGAATGACAATTTAAATAAATTCTTAAAATAAAATTTTATTTGAATTAAAAAATAAAAAACTTTAAAATTTTTTAAAAGCATAATTAAATGTCAAACATCAAACACTATTTTTAAAAATATTACACTAAAATTTAAATTTAAGATTAAAGACAAGTCTGTTATTTTGAGAGTGGAATAACCAATTAAAAAAAATTTGTTAATGACACAAAAAAATATTTCATGTCTAAAAACATGCTAGATAAAATTGGAAAAAGGAACACCATGCTTATTCCATGACATAAAAATGCAAAATCATGGACATCTAACATCATCAAAGTTGAATTTGAGTCCTTGTACCCCAATTGAAGAAAAATCACAAAAGAAAAACTAAGTGATCTTTTTGAGCTCCTACAATTCATACCCCTGTCCATCAACCCTTTTATCTAGCTCTTAAAGGTGACCAAGAGGTATTTATTTGGGGTACTGATTTGGGTCTAACTGATATAAGAGGTACTGATTTGAGTCTAACTGATATAAGAGGTACTGATTTAGGTCTAACTGATGGTTCTGGTAACAAAGACACAAATTAGAGCATGTTACATATATAGAAGAATCATTCACAAGTCATAGACACAACATAGTATTAAACACAAGGGAACCGATCTCGCCTTTGCCCCAAAATTCAATTTTGGGAGAAAATACGCGGTTTTTGTTCTGGTAGAACCAAAACTGCGTAAAAAGAATCTAAGCCTATCATTAGTGTGCACCATTCTGTGACAGGAACCAACCTATTTATTTGTATTATTGAGATCCAAACAATTTTTTTTTTTTCTCAAAACAAACTTTTTTAAGGTTGGTTTCTTTGTGTTTAACACCATCCATATATTCTTTAAATGAAATGGAAAAAAAAAATTAATAAAAATTTATTTAAAAAAATCTTAGTTTGAAAAAAAAGCCTAATAAAAATTTTGTAAAATATTGGAAAACATGCAAAATGTGCCTTAGTTCAAGTCATATTGATGTTCAACTCCTATTGAAGTTAAAGTCCTATTGAATTTGAAAAAGTTTTAAAGACATTAAAATAATAAAACATTTCTAACAACAATTTATTTAAACTTGATAACCATAATAAAAAATAACACTTGTAATCTTAGCTTATAACAAAATTAAACTATAAACTAAAAAGTTAGAACCAAACTTAACTATATACTAAATCCAACTATAAAAAAATCTTTAAAGTTTAAAAAATTAAAAACAATGAGTTAAATTGCTGAAAACATATGAACAAACAACAGTCACAAAATTCTCAATAAATTAGAAAAACCTTTTATGTAAAACTAAATACAAAGCTTATAACTGCAAGTAAAAAAATAACATAAGCATATGGTCGTACTCTTAAAATGTACTTAAAATCAATTTCCATAAAGTAAAAATGTGCAACACCAAAAGCAATGCTAAAAAACTTCCGTACTTGATAATATTCGAAATAAGCATTTATCAAAATCAATTGCGCCACAACACCACAAATAATAGAAATTTTTTTTACTGCTTGATTGTTATCAAATGAAATAAAACTAGTGAAGTATGGTATCATATCAGTTCCGTAAAAATTCCACAAGGAAAACATTGAATGCAGCAGAAGCTGTACCATTGCAAAGAAAATTAAATCACTATGTTGCATTTTATAACAAGGAAAAAAGGCCAAGCATAAAACTGCAAGTCCAGATAAAGAAATGGCTTTGTTCAACTCTACTAAAGAATGACTAACACCTTTTGTAAAAAACAAAACATCAATGAGCTTCTGAACTACTAGTTTTTTCTGAACTTTATCGTACATTGTGTAAAATAACAAAAAAGATAATAATACAAGCAAAGAAACTTGAAGAGCAGAAAATTGTTTTATAAGATTTATCAATTCATTTAACATTTTTATAAGAATCTAAAAAAAAAGTTTTTAATAACTTTTATAATAAACAACTAATATTAACTTTTAACCAAAAACAATTATAAATTTAATGCCATAAAATTGATGCTAAATATTTATTAATAAATATTTATGATAAAAATATACATGTAAAGTTGCTTTAAAATAAAGATCACTAAAATCAGATTCAAAAATCAAAATATAGGAATGTAAATATTTGCAAAATCCACTTTTGTTTTTTTCAATGCCAAATGTTTTCCTTTCATTACTTTAAGTATAACTTTTTTTTCCTCTGGTATTTGGATAATATTACACAGTTTTTGTTGATGAAAAAGTTTTTGTTTACGAAAAAATTCAAATTTAACTTTACTACCATTCAATTTGCATATTTTTAATATCTCAGGTGACAACTTGTTTTCAACTTTACTCAATTTTTTAAGCTCTTCTTTAATCAAATCAAAATTTCCACTAGATTGACGTAAAATCTGCAAATTATTTCCATTTTTAGATGTCATCCAAACTTTAGATGTTTTATTCTCAGCGTGTATATGCTTTACATGCAAGCAGCGTGACAAAAATCTCTCACCGTATTGTTCATATAAAATATTGTATAGGTCTGATGTACTAAAAAAACAGGTTTCTGTTATTGCACAGTCATTAATGAATAACGAAGCCAAAGCATCACACAAAGAATCTTGCACAAGCAGATTTTGTTTTTCTTCTGAGTCACTATTTATGTAGCAAATCAGATTTTTAAGATGTGGTAGGAGAGCTTCATTGATTGCCTAATAATTTGCATAGATAATAAAGCTACTTAAAAAATTATTTGAAACAGATTAAAAGTAAAAGATAAAAATAAATAAAATAAAAATATATTCATAACAAGCAAAAAAAATAAAATAAAACATAATAAAAAATAACATAAAAAGTTATAGAGTTAGTAAGTTTGTCCAAATTAAAATTTCAAATTATTTAAACTGAAAAATTTAAGCTAAACACTTTTCTACCTGTTTATTATTAATCTATCAAAAATTATTTTTACAATAAATATTTTTCTCCATTAGATATCTCTTTTTGCTATCTGCAAAACACATTTACATTATCAAGTTAACAGATTAAAATAAGGGAAAAAAGATAAAATCATTAATTTTTTCTTAATTGATTGGTGTCCTAGTTAAAACCTAAAACTCATTAAAAATGGGGAGCCTAATTGCAAATAAGGTATTCAATATGATTTGGAACTGAAAGATTTTAACTTAGTTTATTAAGCTCTGCTCTCAGTATGTTTATGATACAGAATGTTTCTTAAAAGATATAAGCTTTTACCTAAATTGTTAGCGCTACCTAAATGGTTAGAGTTTATTATTACTCAATCTTTAGTATTTTATTTGTAAAAATCAAGTTTTTACTTAGAGGAAAAAAATGTTTCACATAAATTTTTAAGATCAAAAAAGTGCTCAATTTTACTCCATAAAACACTGATAAGCATAAACAAATAAATAAATAACTATATATATATATATATATATATATATATATATATATATATATATATATATATATATATATATATATATATATATATATATATATATATATATATATATATATAATAAAATAATAAAATATATTTTAAATGACAAAATAAACTTTTAATTTAGAAAGAAATTATAATAACTTTATATTTAAAAAGTTAAAATGTTCAATTGTAGAGGAGATCAGTATTAAAATAACCAATATGAAAAGTCACAAATCAAAATGTCTATTTTTAGGCCAGTAAAACATCTAAAAATGTATATTTTTAAGCCAGTATAACACAGATTGAATACAAACTAGGGCCACAAGTTTTAAGAGAGTTTTTGAAAGTTCTGTTGAAAGTTTGTCCAAAAGTATTGATAACATAGGCAATCAAATTGAATTTGATTTATGCATTTTTGAGTAAAAATGAGTTATTGCATTTCTTGAAAATAATCTACAAAATTTTGTTGAATCTTTAATTTGCCATACTTTTTATGTTTTTAATAATTTAAAGTTGACTCTACCAATACTTATTTCAGTACAACTGCTGTTTATTTTTTTTTATTATAAATCACTATGAAATAACCATAAAAATAAAAAGCATATTAAAAAAAGATAAATTATTCTACTATTTGGTTTTGTGTATAAAGTGCAATTTATAGTTGATGAACATTACTCAATTTATTTAATAAAATTCTTTTTTATAAGAAACAAGTACAAGCCTCAAAATCTTAAAAAACTTTTAGTAACAAGTTAATTTTCAATAAGATACTTATTTTTATTTCTTAATTTTTCATCTACGTATCACATTAATATAACATGAAACTAAAAAACATAATCTCCAATGAAGACAACATCTTAAACGAGTATTTAAGCTGCACACGCAATGAAATAGAATTCCATTTAATTGATAAAAAAAAATAAAAAATTGCAAATATATGTTACCATGAGAACATTTTATAGTTAAATAAATATTATTTAAGAATATTTTTTCAATTTTAAATTTATAATGATGGTTTGAAGTAACTTTCAGTTTGCTAAAAAATCTAAAAATTTGGTTATTTCAGTACTGATCTTACATTTGAAAGAATTATGTATGTAAAAGTTTTTTTTTTTTTATTAGAAATAAAATTTATTTTATTGATAAAGTTTTACTAAAAACCTTGTATCCCATGAATTTAATTGAAGAAATTACACCAAACAAACTTTCAATAGGGAGTGCACTGGTCAATTTTTCATTTAACATTTTAAGAAGTTGGTACAATAGGTTAGGATGAATCACTGAATACTTGCTAAAATGAATAAACTTTTATTACATAAAATATTTGTTTACAATTTATACATATATAAAAACAAGTTATACATATATATATATATATATATATATATATATATATATATATATATATATATATATATATATATATATATATATATATATATATATATATATATATATATATATATATATATATATATATATATATGTATATATATATAAAACATTAAAAGCACACTTAGATCGGCAATCTGATGCCAGGTCTTGCGATAAAGCATCAGGCGATGTGAATTTTACGTCGTCCAAGAGCGATTTTGCATGTAGCTGGGGCTATTTGTGTCAAGCAAAAGATTTTTTGTTTAAGTATATTTAAAGATATTTTTGAGCGGAGTTTTAATGAAGTAATTTACGATTATTTTAACATTTAATAAAGTATTTTGAAAACCGCACGCAGTTGATATAAAAGTTTGAATTACAAAAAAATTAAATAAGCTCATTATTTACAAGTAGAAAAAATTCAGATTAAAAAAAAAGTTTAAATCTTTTAAAGCTAACAATTTTAATAAAATTATTCAGCAATAGCAAAGTTGTCGATAAAATTTAACAAAAATACTTTCTTTTAGTTTTAGATTTTTAACTTAAATAATTATTTTACGAGGGGTTTGTTTGGTTTTAAAATTATTCCATAGATTTAAAAATATTTATTAACTGTTAAATGTATTTAAAGTATTTAAGAGTAATTTCGAGGAAACATTTTAAAAATTGGTAAGCGCAAATAAAAAAAATAAAAGGAATAATATTAAAACGTATTCTACTCGATTCAATAAAAAAGTACAGCTATTAAAATTTTTGTAAAAAGTAACTCGAAAAAAATTACTTAAATAATAACAATCGCTTTTTTGTTAAAAGTTACTGAAACTCAACGAAGCTGTTGAAAAATAGAATGTCAATAGTTTTTCGAATAATTTTTAATAACAATTTTTTTGCTGAAATATGTCTTTTATACCTATAAGATTTTTATTCTAACATTTTATTTTATTTTATTTTACCAAAAATAAAATTCCTTGTGAACATTAAAAATCTATTCAAAACTTTTGTTAAAGTTTTTTAGTTATACGAGTGATTGTGCTCATCAACCGCTTTATGAAAATAAATAAAAATATATAAATAAATATTATATAAAATCGCTAGTAAAAATATTAGCTATTGCACATTTTGTAATCGTACAAAATTAAAAATGCCAGTTTATTACTCGCTGACTTTTTAAAAAGAAAAAAAAAATATTTGAAAAACTTTAAATTACATATTTGAGAAAAAAAAAATCAAATGTTAGCATATTTTATAATCTTTTTTAAATGTTTAGTTATAATGTTTTTTATTCGTTTAGTATAGACAAAACGTGTCAAACATCGAGAACATAAACAAATGTTTTTACATTTTAAAAAACAAAACATTCCAAAACATATTTAAATAATAACATTTCTACATTAATGATTTAATTAGTTTTGTGGTAATTAAGTAAATTGGTGCAGTTAATGTCGATAAATATGAAAAGCAAATAAAAAGAACTTAATGACGTCAAAAATCACGTCATGCTTATGCGTCGCGCAGTTTTTATTCATCACAAGGCCTGTGACACCATACTGATTTTGGGAGAACATGCAAGGAAGTTACTGCTGCATTAACTAAATATAGGTATAGGTTGGAGCAACAATAATTTTTTTTTCTTCTTTCTGTAGTAAATGTCAGCATTTTGGCATAAAAATTTTTTATCTATATATGCTTTAGTATATGTGTTTTTAGTAAATGTGTCTAAATGTACATTTAATGTTATATATAATATATAATATATAATATATAATATATAATATATAATATATATATATATATATATATATATATATTATATATATATATATATATATATATATATATATATATATATATATATACATATATATATATAAAAATCAACCTGCATATCTTAACAAGAACAAAAGCAGCAGTATGATGAATATTCCACTCTTCAACACAAAGTTTTACATCTGATACAACAATTAACACACTTTTCATCAATTCAAATATCTACAATGAAGTTTTAAAAGTGAAAAAAAATAATAATAATAAAAGTAAAATAAGGTAATAATTATATATTAGTTTGAAATAAGATAATGTTTAAAATAAGATAACGTTTATTTGAAATAAGATAACATTTAAAGATAACCTAACAGATATTTAAAAGAAACAAAACAAATTCAACAGTGTGCTGATTATTGAAATATTGATGTTACTTTGAAAAGCACACACATATGGTACAAGAAGGACTGAATCATTTTCAATTAAAGCATTGATTGCCAGCAAAACAAAACCAAGCACAGATGAAAATGATTTTTTTGCAGTTGTCAACTTTATCTATATTATAAATAAAGCAATAAATAAAATAAATTACTATAATATGTTGAAAAAGAACATAAATAAAAATTAATTGATATACAAATAAAAATGAAAAAACCTTCGAACACAAAAAAGTAATGAGATGAGGCAACACAACTTGGAGCTTATTATTTGATCTCAAATCCATCAATGCAACCTTAAAAAAATAACTTTTAATTTAAATTTTTTTTAAATATATATACATACACACACATATATACATACACATATATTAAATACATACACATATACACATATATTAAATACATACACACAAATAGATACATACACAAATTTTTTCTGCTAGTCTACATAATCTCAATCTTTCAAAAGAGTTTCCCAAATTTTATTATAAAATTGTTACAAAACTTACAAAATTGTTCTCCAGAACATTCTAAATTTAATAAGTGCTTGTCTGAGTCTAATTTTTCCTGCTTGCTGGAAAATGGCATCTGTTGTACAAGTTTTCAAAAACTCGGAAGAACATTCTGACCCCTCCAATTATTGTCCGATTTTTTGAACAAGTATTTATCTTTCTGTTATTAGCAAGAGCTTTGAGTCTGTGATCAACAAATTTCTCACACCCCATATTAGGTCAAACAACTTACTGTCACACAATCAATATGGTTTTCAATTCTCTTGCTCTATAGCTGACTTGCTAACTGCTGTGAAAGATTTTGGTACACTTGGTACACCTTCTCTATAAGCATATGGTGTATCTGGGAAAGTTTTTGAATTTATCAAATCATTTCTTTCTAATGGCTTTATTAAAGTTAGCCTCAAAGGCCAACACTCTGCTTCATTTCCAGTAACTTCTGAACCTTAAGGTTCTATGCTTGATCCTGTTTTGTTTCTTATCTATATTAATGATCTTCTCGACAACCTTACATCTAAAGTAGTTCTATTCACTGATGACTCAAGTTTATACTCCTGTATTGACTAAAACTCTTCTCACTTTTGTAACTCATTGGGGCTCACAGTGGTAAATTTTAACCTCAACAAAATTCAGTTATTTACAGCAAACAACTATCGCAGTACTGTTAAAATTCCTATATGATTGAATGACAACTCTCTCACCTCTGAACCCTCTTCTTTACATTTTCTTGGATTATCATTTACTTATGACTTTTCATGGAAATATACAACTGATTGCTAATGGAAATATACAATCGATTGCTAAATTAGCAGCTGCTAAGGCAGATGCATAGATGAGTTTTTGACTTTGTAAAAACCCCGGAAATTATTTTCTATGAAAATCCCGAAACATTATTTTAATATAAAAACCAGAAAATCCCAGAAAATTATATGGTCAACAATTTGACCAAGGTATGTGGGTAAATTCTGGAACGTTGGTAATAGAATAAATAAAGTAAATAAAAACTACTGAATTGAATATAATATCTCAGTTTTACCATAAACAATGTGCATAGCATTATAATTTACTTTTTAAATATAAAATGTCAGACTTGGTTCAGAAATTAAAACTTTTTATTCTTATAACTTAATGCTGCAAAACATTTGTCAGCTTTTCTTTTTCTGCACTTTGCTGCATGATCATTAATAAATTCTTTAACTGTTTTGCATTGTTCATGTGAGGTAATTTTTTTTGAATTTATATTATAAAAACTTCTTCAACTTTTCTGTTTTTCCAATGGAATTAAATTTTTTTTAAATAACGTTTGCTTGCAGTTTGCAAATGACCACAGATGTTTTTGTTAATTGGTTCATGTAATATATCTCATCTTTAAAAGTACCCTAGTGCTGTGGTCTTGTTTGATACTTAACTGAAGCTATAGCTGAGTACATTGAAGTATCAAGACAATTTATCTTTTTGTTAACTATGGTGTTCATCATGCTGAATGCTTGCTCAACTTGAGGACTACTGAATATACTTAGGCATGCCTTGAAAATTTTACTACGCTCTAAATATTTTTTACACTTAAAGACATTTGTCCACCAATAGTCAAGTGGTTTAGGTTAAACTAATAAAAAATAACCAAACTGTAAGTGGTGTTACTTGCAATTTAAAGATAGACGGCAATGGCTTACATTCTTATTGTGTCTATCATTAACAATGATTATTATTAAATTTGAATAATTTAAAATAAATAAAAAATAAAAAAACTGTTATGGAAATTGATATCGTGAAAATTTCAATTATAGAAAACATATTTGTTTAAATGCAAACGTTGTCGTATTTAAAATTTTATATAATTTTTTTTAAATTAATAACAAAAACTTACCGGAAATGTCTGGAAAATTAAAGGAGTTTTAAGTGAATTTCCGGAATTCCGGGTATTCTAGGAAAATTATCTATGGGCAGATGCTAATTTAGCAATTGATTGCTTCTCTTTATTGTGTTCACCATTTTCACTGTCCTGATTCCATTCTCTGCCTCGACAAATCTCTTATTTGTCCCTGTATAGAACACTGTTGTAATGTTTAGGCTGGTTCTTCCAATGATGTTTTTTCTCTTCTAGACAAGGTCCAAAAACATTTTGTAAATGTAGTTAGACATGCTCTATTTGCTAATTTTGAGCCTCTTTCCCATCGTCTTAAAGTTGTATTATTTATATATTTCTCTTTTCTAAAATGCTACCATGGTGGCTGCTCATTGACGTTGCTCACATCATACTACAATGGTGGCTGCTCATTGACGTTGCTCACATCATACTACAATGGTGGCTGCTCATTGACGTTGCTCACATCATACTACAATGGTGGCTGCTCATTGACGTTGCTCACATCATACTACAATGGTGGCTGCTCATTGACGTTGCTCACATCATACTACAATGGTGGCTGCTCATTGACGTTGCTCACATCATACTACAATGGTGACTGCTCAAAGGAGTTATAATCTCTAGTCCTATCAACTAAAACTCATTCTTGCTTTACTCGTCACTCATAAAAGTTTCATTCTTTTACTGTATCTGTCTCTGCATACTCCAAAAACTTTTATTCGTCTAGTCTTTTTAACCGCACTTCAACCCTTTAGAACTTTCCCCCATCTTCATATTTTCCTGACTCAGACAAATTACAACTTTTAAAGTCTTCTGTCAACTGTTTCCTTGCTCTCTAAGGTAGTCTCTCTTTTCAAACCTCTATTCCGGCATTAAGCATCCTTAACATCCGAAAACTGGGATTTTAGGAAATAGGCAAATTGGGATATATAGGGATAGGCGCTTCGCAGTGTACATACATCGACTGATTTATTTAGCCATAGACAGAGTGAGTGTGCATCCATTGAACTAAATGAATTATCTATTTCATGTTTGCTGACTTAAAGGAGATTGTCGGAATAGAGGTTTGATAAGAGAGCTTACCGCTCAATAACTCTTTTTTTTTCTTCCTACTAACTCTCAACTTAATAGTGGTTGCTTACAGCCTTGTTGAGAATGAATTAGAAGAAAAAAAATGAATTAAACAAAAGTCCAAAGAATTATATTTAGCAAGAATTAAAGCACTTTTGATTAGAAATTAAATTTGACAAGTTTTTGGTATTTTTTTAACTGTTTATAATTTTAACTTTTTTATTTTTTTTTACCAGACACGATAATACTAATTTTTAATTAAATTGGTAATTAGTACAATTACAAAAGTTATTAAAATTTCTAATTAAAATTAAATGATTAAAATTGCTTTTAATCTTGTTAAATATAATTCTTTATACTTATGTAATAAAATGATAACTTAGCTAGATTTTGAAAGATTGAGAAAGAAGAAAAAATTTTAGTTATTATTTAAGGTATTTTGAGTCATTTTTTAGGATTTTTGTTTATAAAATAATTTTGTATTAATAATTGTATATATTTTTAAAAATGTACATATTATTTACCAATATCAAGCACCTAATAACTTATAATCATCACCTATTGTCTATTATCATATTGTCGCCTCAGAGCAAAAATGTTCTATCTACAAGTTTGGAAAAATTGAGATGAACGTGTAGATAAAATACTATCCGTATTAATTTAAAGGAAATATTTTGAAATAAATATAAAGTATTGAATTATTATTAATTTCTGAGAAAATCATTTTATTATAAAGTAACAAAATTTTGATTTGTGATATCTAAACTAAGTTTGTTTTCAAAGCCCTGAAAAATGCAAATTTTGTAGATAGAACATTTTTGCTCTGATAAGAACATTTAGGCGACGATATAGATCTATATTGGATAAAATCTCAGAACAACTAAAAGCCTTTTTAATTTATTATCAAAATTTTTGTTCTATAAAAAAAAATGGGTAAAAAATATGCAATCAAAGTAAACTAAACATCAGTTATCACTAAACACAAAATACTTCTAAATATTAAAAAATTGTTAAAAAGTCAAAAGTATTTTCAAGATTTATACTTTCAAATTATACAATCAAAATTATTGCTAAACTAAACTTTTTATTATTTATACCTGATGTTCTCTTATTCTTTTATATATATATATATATATATATATATATATATATATATATATATATATATATATATATATATATATATATATATATATATATATATATATATATATATATATATATATATATATATATATATACTTACTAAAGCGTGTTTTGATAAGCATTTGCTCACTTTTTTTGCTTACCTTAACCTATACCATTTTTTTCGAAAAAGAAGAAAAAACAAAGAATGATGAATGAAACGATTGCTTCCCCATCCCAAACCCTTAGTCGATGTAGCAGCACTCCACTGTGAGTCAGGTTATTTGTCAGTCGATGTATGTACTGAAGCTCGCAGCAGCAGGCTATTTCAGTATGACGTCAGATTGTTTACCTTAGTACGCAATACTATTTGTATATATATATATATATATATATATATATATATATATATATATATATATATATATATGAGTACATATCAACCCTCAGAATTATGTTAAATAATTATATTTAACCCTAAATATACAGGCCTCGGCGGGAAGCGAGAGATAAAGTAGCACTCGCTTCCCACCGAGGCCTGTATATGTATATATATACGCACACACACACATACACACACAGATATATATATATATATATATATATATATATATATATATATATATATATATATATATATATATATATATATATATATATATATAAACAAACAAGCGATCGTGTGCGATCGAATGAGTGGAAAATGTTGCTTAAAGAATCATATAAAATGATTTGTTGAACTCTTAAATATAGATTTCTGATGTCAAAATTGATCACAAAAGATCACAAAAACTCAATTTGAAATTTGAATAAGTAATGACTTACCTTTCTCAGGTGTTTACTGTGGCTCAATAAAGCATGTGTTATATTTGAAAAATATGAAGAAATTGGCTGTAAAAATAAATTACAGAAAATTATAAGATTTATTATGGAAATAAATAAATACTAAAAATCTATAAATGAATGCACAATTAATCTTTATTGTTACCTAAAAACACTTTTGTTTATTTTTATTATTTTTTATTTTATTCTTTTGTTTATTTTGTTTAAGCCTAAGAGAATCAATCAGAAAGCAGTATACCTTATTAAATTTTTTTTTTAATCAACAAAACAACAATAGCCTTAAATAAACTCTAACGCTGTCATAGATACCTCATTCGAAATATGACAACCAATCAAAAGTGTAGGAAAATGAGCAGCCTGCGAAACCCAAAATCATAACAATAATTGAATAATATATGATAGCAAAAAAGAACGTTGCACAAAAACCTTAAAAATGTAAGCGGCATATATGTAAACATTTAATGAAGGATATAAAAATATGCTCTAAATAATAATAAAGATAAAAAATGTGCATGTGAAAATTAAAACAAAGCTGAGCAATGAATGCAACAAACAGTAATAATATGAAAATCAGGAGATAAATAATATATCAACAAACACTGCAACAAGACTAACTAAATATTGCAATAAAACCAGATAATTTTAAGCCAAATGAGTGGTTAAAAAACTAGCCATGGATAATATAACAACAATATAAGTCGTAATGTAAAAACGATGTACAAAGCGGGAAAAAAATTATTAAAAACTGAAGTTTTCTCTACGGTCCGAACTAAAAGAAACTTTGAGACCATATCTAAATCAAAATTTCCAAAAAGTAATATTTCCTCTATGGTCAGAATTAAAAGTAACTTTGAGACCATATCTAAATCGAAATTTCTGAAAAGTAAAGTTTTCTCTACGGTCCTAGAGATCGCCGGTTACAGTATACGGTATACTAACTTTACGGTATACTTTACCGTATAGTTGGTATACTAAAAATTACTATACCAATTAGTATACCTGTTATTTATGAAATATTTTTAAAATGATTTTATAATTCAATAATGATATTATCTTAATTGATTAAATAATTGTATTATATGTATTACGTGATTACTTTTTTAGATAAATAATACAATATTTATTAATAATAAATATAGTATTATTTATAGTAGTATTAAAAGAATTATCATTTATTAAAGTGTTGTTTTTTTGTAATTTAACTTTTGAAAGGTTTTTAAATTTATTTATTTAAATTTTAATTGTTTTTTGTTCTTTTTTATTTGTTTATTGTATGTATAAAAGTAACATGTTTACTCTTACCTTGAAGTAAAATATTTAATGTCAGAACAAATTTACCAACATATCTCTTTTTTTGGAAAAGGTTCAACAAGAAAAATTTATTGCAAATATTGTGATAAACAAATTACACCAAAATTAACATTAAGATGGGAGCAGCATTTGAGAGGATGTAGAAAAACGTCTGATGAGGTTAAGTTGTGCTTTAAAAAAATAAAAAAAGAAGTTCAGAGTGTTATAGTTGAAACAAAAAGATATGATAATATGGCTTCATGAAAATTTAGTTTTCAAAAAATCTGGGCAGCCTGCTAAAAGAACTATGCTAAATTCATACTTTGGCACTATAAGCAAAGATGACATTGATAAGATAGATAAATCATATGCAAGGACATTTTTCCATACAGGAGTACCTTTTGCATTAGCTGATTCTTCTGCATGGAAGCAACATCATGCTAATCTTAGACTTGCATATAAACTTCCATCTAGTAAATGTATAAGTGGGCGTCTTTATAAAGATGCATTAAATGATGAAAAACATGCAATAAAAAAATATGTTGATAGTTCTGAATACGTTAGTATAGTGACTGATGGATTTTCAAACATTAATGTAAATCATCTTGTTAGTTATTCAACTCATGTTGAAAATAGGACTATGAAACCTATTGCTTACAAAATTGAGCCTACTGGTCAAGAACAGCTAACTGGCATTAATATTGCAAAACGCATAGAAATTGTAATTCTTGAAATAGGTGTTGATAAAGTTACAAGCATTGTTACTGATAACGCATCAAACATGAGAGCTGCATGGGATATTATTGAAAAAAAATATCCAAAAATATTTTGTAATGGTTGTGCTGCCCATACAATAAATCTTTTAGTAAAAGATATTTGCCTTCTTCCTGAGTTTGTGGATATTTTACAAAAGTCTGGAAAACTGACAGCCTTTGTTAAACAAAGAACATCACTTATCGATCAATTTCGTATAATTCAAAATCGTGTTAAACAAGAAAATAATTTGAAGAAAATGGGAGCATTATCACATGTAGTTTTAACACGGTGGTATAGCCATCATACATCTGTTGCCCGTAATCTTGAAAACAAACTAGTTCATTTGAATTTAATTAACTCTGGTGCCTTCTCACGTGTATCTATTTAAAAAAAAAAATCAGATTATGTAAACATTGTACAAGACAATTTTTTTTTGGGAAGAATGTCAACGTTTTATTAATGTTATGAAACCATTATCAAAATTAGTAGGTAAACTGGAATCCGATAGTTGTCTACTTTCTAAAGTTTATATAGGGTTTGTTAACTTATTGGAAATATGGAAGGAAGACGCAGTATTGAAAACTCTTGTTTTAAGCAGATGGGAATTTATTCACACGCCATCTATGGGATTTGCATACTTTCTTGATCCACCAAATCATGGTGGCAGAAATATGTATACTGAGTCTCCTCCATCTAGCAAAAGTGATCTTGTTATAGTACTTGAGTTGCTTCCAAAGTACATAGTTGAAACAAGAGGACTTTGCAATTATGAAATTTCAAAAAAAGAAATAAAATCATTTCAGAGGCTATGTGCAAATCCGACTCCAGATTTTGCAACTCAGATTAAATTAATGGATCCTGATATCTGGTGGGGAGTTAAGGGTGCAAGTAAATTTCCAAATTTAGCAAAGGTTGCACAAATAGTCTTTACTATTCCAACTTCTCAAGCTGCAAGTGAGCGAATATGGAGTTTGTATGATTTTATTCATTCAAAGCGAAGAAACCGACTTGCAAAAGATAAAGCAATTGGATTGGTTCTTATGTATGCAAATGCAACACTCCACAAAAAAGAAGCAAATATTGCTGATATAATGCTTGGCAATACTAGTGATCACGATGAGAGTGATGAGAGTGATGAGGATGGTGTTAATGTTGATTTCACTTTAGAGACTTCAGTTGATACAAGTGATTTATTGTCACAGTTGGCTAATTAAATGCTTTATTTAATTACTAAGAAGTTTTAAAAATCTCTATATTACATCAACAAATCTTTAAATCATCGAAAAATATTACTCAAATTTTGTTTAAATGAAAATAAAATTGTTTTTGTTTACTTTAGTATTTATTTATTCTTCCACCTGATTATTTTTATTTTGCTGTCTCAAAGGCATCCTAAAAAAGTAGAGAGCAGACTAAGTCCAGATGGCCAACAAATCTATAACAAGGTTAGGGCCCCAGAGTGCAAAAACTGCAAAAAATTGAACAAGGGAGGAGTTTTGTGTCATGTGATAAGTTTCTGCTGTTTCTATTCTTCTAAAATTATTTGAAGACACCAGAACTTATTTTTAAAATGCTTGTTCTAGTAAGTGGTGGATTTTGATCAACGCTTTTTATTTAATTACTTAAGTTATTAGTTTTAAAAATCTTTAAATATATTTTTGTTCTTACTTTAAATCAGTTAAACATCAAATCCAATAAAAACATTCAACCTAATGCTAGTTTGAATATTTAGCTAAGGACGGGGTTGGGAAATTAAAAAAATTTGTCTGGTCTTGCGACTGAACAAATAACATTTTTTAACTTCTCTTATAATTTCGCTAACAAATTTATTAAGTAAAAAAAGTTGTTTATTGCAATGACGTCATTGGTATACTTAACAGTGTACTTTACGGTATACTATACAGTAAACGGTATACTAAAATTTTAGTATACCGTAAACTAGCGATCCCTATACGGTCCGAATTAAATGTAATTTTCAGACCATAACAAAATAACAAGGAAAATCAACATCATAAAAACATGTCGAAAGCCGCTAGTTTATAAGAATCGTTCTTATATTTATATATAAATATATACTTAAATGAAAAACTCAAACTTTTTTTTATTCTTTTTGTATTGCTTATATTGTTTTTGTATTTGTTGTATTTTGTAATTTTTTTTTTTGAAGTCATTTTATGCCAAATGGACTCAAATTTTAAAGTTTCAACTCAAGTCAGTTTATATTATTGAGAAAAATTTGACTATTTCTATTTATTGATTATTTATTATAACTAAAAATTTCAGCGTAAAACCTATTTGTGATTATTAAGAAACTGTTTTGTTGTTTGAACTTGTAATTTTTCAATAATAATTTTGTAAGTTTTATTCATACTTTAAAATGCTTTTGAAAGAAAATTTTTTTTATCATAATCAACTCATTTTTTGTATTTGTATTTTATATGTTTGTATAAGTAAATAATACAAACATATAAATAAGAATACAAACATGCAACCGAATGAGTAGAAAAAGTCACTTTTGAAGACACTTTTAAATATAATTTTCTGATGTTGATGAAACTTTTAATTTCACATTTTATCCATAATGGTAAACCTAAAAAGCCTAAAAACTATTTCACAGATCTATAATGTTGATTTTTATGGGTCAATATGCAAAATTAACAACTTTGATTTTTTTGCTTTTAATTTAAACCACCTAAAACCTAGAATTATTATTGTTAATTGTATATGTCTATCAAAAAACATGTAAATGTAGTACAATTTATGGTTTAAAACTAGATAACAAATTAAAAACTAATAATTATCGTTAATGTGACACAATGATCGCAAAAGGTGACCAAAGGAGCCGTCCAGTTATGTGGACCTGGGAGATGTGAAAATAAAAGTAGATAGTAGATGATGTCATTGGGTAAGAATCATGAATGAATGTAAAGACTATTTTGTAGGAGGAATAAAACTTTAGGACTAAAAAAAAAAGAGAAAAAGTGAACAATAACTAGAGAAAAGGTGAACAATAACTTACGCTCTAGTCATCCTAAGCAAATGATAAAACTTTGAGTAAAAACTGGTTTATGAGTAAACAAGTATGTATAAATCTGCTGGTGTATAAATGGCTGTCATAACTAAAAAAATGGTAATAAATAATGGTTCAATATAAAAAGGAAAAAAACAAAATTACGCATACTACTAAGTTCTTACTCTGAATCATCAGATTATGACGCAGCACGCTAACCACCACACTTTAGTGTCGATATGTAAATGTGAAAAAAATGTTTATAACTCTGGTATAATTAATGTACAAAACAGTAAAAAATAGGAAGCTGACAACTCCCTGTGTGTCAGCAAAATATTAAAATATCGTAATAAAAACAAATATGTAATAAAAAGCTACCAAAGCGTTAAAATATATGGATACAAGAGGTAAAAAAATGTTGGTGCCATAATAACCAATAAGAATTAAATAATGGATAAATGGTGATCCTTCTCCTCGGGAATGCACTGCAATCACCAATGTCGTTTCAGGGAGCCCAAGATCTGCTCTAACGCCACTCATCAGGGGCATGTCCTTGCAACAGATCTCATTGCCTGCACTCTACGGGATATGTGTATAAAAATATACACATATCCCTACATACATATATACATACATACTTACATATATACATACAACCATACCTATATATACATACATACATAAATATATACATACATACATACACATAAACATATATATACAAAATAAAGTATATATAATAGAAACAATGACAACAAAATAAATAAGAAGCAGCAGATAGCACATAGTACTTCAAAGTGACTTACCATTTTTATGATTACGATATGCCTAATATATATCTATGTACATATATATGTATATATAAAAATTCACAACTCGTAACGACATGAACTAGGATAAAAATAGTACGTGGTAAAGGTATACAAACATAGTGCAGAATTTAGAAAGACAAATTGTTCAGAGAATGTAAATCTCACCTGATAGGCGGAGATAACTCCTAACTGAAAATAGTTTTAGATAATAACAAATTGATAGATTGATAACTCAAGATAGCCAGCTAATACACAATATAATTAGTAGATACACCAGAAATGAATAAAAATTTAATATGTAGAATACTATATGAGAGTAGACTAACACGGTCATAAACGCGTAATTGATCAAAGGGTGTCTAGCGGACTAAAAAAAGAGTTGAAAAACATAGATTGTTTACATAATAAGCATAAGAGCGCTATTGAAGACTGTATAGTGCAAAACTAAAACAAACTGACTTATCGACGTCAAATAAAATTCCTTAGGATCAAAAAATCTAACAATATGGTAGTTGAATACAAAAACCGAAATACATGATGTAAGCTATTAGAGTGATTAAAAAGTAATAAAAATAAAAAAAATAAAAAGTTAGTAAATAAAGTTAGTAAATAAAATGGCTCATCTACCACTTAAAGGATGGCAAAAGTGATAAAAAAATGGATCTGTCTTGTAAAGAATGCATGCTAAACTTAATCTATTTTTGTCTTATTTTTTGGGGCATTCCGTATGTAAAAAGAATATTGCATTGTTTGATCGTTGTAGTCCTTGTGTAGTTAGTATGTATTATATTAGATATAAAATACATTTATTGTGATAATTTATTTTTTTTTTCTAAATAAAATATAGGTAAATCATTTTCTTTTTTTTTCAAGTTTTTCCATTCACATGGACAAGGATTCATGTTTATATATCTCATAGAATTGAGATGTTAAAATAAAACCATCTATGTGAATGGTTCTCAATGTTTCTAGCTAGCCACAGTAGTTGGTATATTCTTTTGTTATACTTGGCGAGGTTTTTTCTAAAGCCGAGCATTAGAAATTTGAATCTTAAGTATGGAGAGCGCTCATTACCAATGAAAAAATAAAGTGTCCGTTTGAATGCTTCAGTGTTGGTTGTAGTTATGTTGTAGAACATTATCTGAATGGAGAGTGACCAGATATTCATGGGGTGTAAGCATATTCTATTAATTTTTTTATAAACAATGTATCGTTCTCTATCAAGACTGGCATTAGATGATGCGCTCGCATCCTCTGTGGCTTAGTAAAGGAATATCTCTATAGCATGTTCATCCTAAAATAGCAGTTAAGTGTGTAAATCATGAATTTTTTATGTAAATATGTCAAGTGTCTAGTATCTTCGTGTAAATATGCCTTCTTGTTTAAGGGGTATTCATAAAAGCCCTCTAGTATATTCTGGTGTTTCTATAAGCGTCAAATGAGTAATATTATAACAATTTTTACTTATTAAATTATCATATAATAAAGTAAAAAACATAAACAACATAGGTGGTATATTTTATGCGTAAAATAATTAAAATACAAAATTGTAACATGCGGGTGGGGGCAGTACGTACGTCAAGTACGTCCTACCGGCTAAATATGAACTGGAGCAAACAGTGGATGTTCAGTTATTGTGACTGGCAGTGTATTTAGTGCGAATAAGTCTATCTCTGAGGGAAAGTGTATTAGCGTGTGTGAGGGTGGGTGCTGGTGGAAACAGTGTGCAGAGTTCTGGGTCATTGTGGAAAAGGTGCCAGTTGTGTAATATCACGTTGTTGATATGTATACTTTGTTGATTGTAAAGTGTGACTATGGGGAATATGTGGGTATCATCGAGTTCTTTGTTTTTGTGGATAAGATCTTCCTGTGAGTATTAGGGATTTAGTGATGTTCCTGTTGATGATATCAAGATGGTACCCCTTAAGAACCAATTGGCGTGCTATTGCGCAGAGTTAAATAGGTGGTGGGAGTCAGATATAAGCCTATTGTACCCGTGATATGATGTAGATGGTATGAATTGAAATGTAGGTGGCTCATTGTGTTGTTACAACCAAACAATAACAAAAAATTCAAATGTAGATGGATATAAACAGTGACCGTTTATTAACTTTTTGCTAATGTAAAAATTTATTTTACAAAAGTATTAAATCATGAATGCATCTTTTAGTGACTTAAATCCTTTTAAACTTTTTACAAAACAAAGTTGTGAAAGTTTTATGATAAAAATTTTGGTAATGAATTTGGCAAACAAAAATCACTTTACAAACAAAAAACCACAATAAAATAATAACAAAAATATACATATTTTTTTATTTAACTAAAGAATAAAGTTTTAAATATTTCATTTTATTCTGTTTCAACAAATTACTTTCGACCATAAATTTTATGAATGTACTCTATTAATGCTTTGCAATTAACTTTGCCATAGCCATGAATACAAGATAAAAATGGGTCTGGTAAATTTCTAAAATTTCTTTCATTTTTATTTATAATCTGAACATGTATTATAATTAATTATTCATCAATATAGTTATTGTGTTTTTTACATAAGTTGCATAATATAATACAAGGATGAACTATTGCTTGAA